>VZQC01010158.1:509524-560296 GCA_009823505.1 Rhizomys pruinosus
TTCCCTGTAAGCCCCAGCTGTCCTGGAACTCGCTCTGTACAACCAGGCTGGCCTTGAACCACAAAAGAATCCACCTGCCTCTGCCCTCCACTGCCCGAGTGCTAGATTAAAGGCGTTCGCCACACTCAGACGCCCCGGCTCATTTTTTTTTTAAAAAGATTTGTTTTTTTGTGTGTCGTATCTTGCCATGTGTAAGGGTGTGCATGAACACCAAAAGAGGGAGTCAGATCCCCTGGGCTGGAGGTACAGTGACAGAGACACCTATTGTGTGTGCTCGGAAGTGAACTCCTGTCCTCTACAGAGGATCATGTGCTCTGTGGTGGCTTGAAGGAGAGGCGTCCCCATAGGCCGTTGTATTCGAACACTTGGTCCCTGTTGGCAATGGTGTTTCAGGAGGTCACAGAACCTTTAAGAGGTACAACCTCCTGGCAGAAGAAGTACATCACTGGGGCGGGCTTTGAGGATTTGTGGCCTGGCCCCACTTTCTCTCTCTTTCTCTCTCTCTGCTTCCTGCTGGCTTGGCATGTCTTCCTCATGTTGGACTCTGTCTCTCTGGAACCACAAGCTGAAGTCCTTTCTTCCTAAGTCTTTATCACAGCAACAGAAAATGTTCCTCACACCCGCTTTAGCTGCTCGGCCATCTCTCCAGACCTGTTTAGATTTTTTTCTATGTTTATGAATTTTGTTTTTTTTTTGGTCTTTTTTCGAGACACGGTCTCCAGCGGCTGGAGCTCGCCTCTGTGTAGACCAGAGCTAACCTTGAAAGTCAACATAGATCCCTTGCTCTGGCCTCCTGAAGTGCTGGGATTAAAGGCAGTGCCCCACAACCCAGTTTCAGAAGGCTTTTAAGTTATCAGTTTAGCCTGGTCATAGGAACAGAGATTCAAGCTGAGGAGTTTCCTTATCCTGGTCTTTAGTTTTCAAATCAAAATCATTCTCTTGAATGCTGTGCCCATGTGTTCTGTTATAGTCTCTGGCATAATTATTGCTTCCTAAAAAAATGCAATAAAAAGTACTAATTTTTTTTTTTTTTTTTTTTTTTTTTGGTCTTTTGGAGACAGGGTCTCCCTGTAGCCACCCGCTGATCCTAGGAACTCACGTCTGTAGACACCAGGCTGGCCTTGAACTCACAGAATCCGCCTGCTCTGCCTCCCAAAGTGCTAACGGATTAAAGGCCAAGCACCACCCACGCCCGGCTAAAAGACTAATTTTTAAGTTTTCCAATCTATTATGAACCTATAGATTTTAAGGTGAAATAAACTGAGTTATTATGCAAAATTAATTTAGAAGAGAGTAAATTACTAGGTAATTAATACGGATCTGAAAATCCACACTTGTATTTATTGTTAGCTTCAGCTGACATAAAACCATCCCATCACAAGGCATGGTGGGGTTCATTCCTACAGTCCCTGCAGCTGAAGAGGCTGAGGCAGAAGGATCACTATATATATACTGTAATAGAATAAAATTTATATCTTGCCCAGTTCCCTTCCTGAAAGATGGCCCTTCGACCTGCTTTGTGTGAACCCTAAATACAAATGGAAGAATTTGAAACATTCAGTTGCACACCTTTAGTTTATTGACCTATGTAAAAAAATAATAGGTCTTAAAAAGTCAGAACAGTAAAAGAATATGCAAAACAGTATTTCCAATTCTAGAAGGCTATACAAATATGCAAAAAGAATAAGTTATATATTTTTCGCTTGTGTCTTTTTTTTTCCAAAATTTCCCCCCAAACTTCATTTCTAATGATACAAATGACTAAGGACCAGGTTAACAAATCATTTTTTATGTATATATTACATGCTTTGGAAGATAGATAGAAAAATGTTCCAAAAAAGTTGTTCAGAAACATCTCTATTCACAATATGAACACGAAGCTTGTATAAAAGGAGAGAGGAGGGAGCACCGTTCATGGACTTCTGAAGCAGAGGAGAGACAGAGATCAATGTGGAGTAACGAAATCATTTGCTGTAAAAATAAACAAAGCCTATGACAAGCCTAGTTAATAAGTTCCTCCAGTTAAGTATGAGGTAGTTTAAGCCTCATAATTCAGTCCCTACTGCTGCTTGGAGTCAATTTATTATTATTTTCCAATCTCATCTTCATCACTTTGTGACTCAGAATTATTTCTGGAATCCAGACCACAGGTTGAGTTTTCTACTGTTCACCATTGTAAGGCACACATTCATCTACAACGATGTGGGTTGGCTTTGTTGTTGCCAGGGTCCTTCTGTCAGGACTTCAAAATACTTTCCCAAGCTCAGGATTACACAAACTTTCCACCTCCCACCTACCATTTCAAATGATAGACAGGGCAGAGAGTTAGTGGTCTGAATAGTCATTTACGGATCAGGCGGGTATTGGGTAGCACAACAGGGGGCTCGGTGTGATTGTACCCTAAGAAGGTCCTCCAAGCAGGGCTGGCTAGGTGTTCTGTGGGCTACTCCCTTTTCTCTAGTCTGCTACCATCAAGTTATGGTACAGGATGCTACAGCTATGAGAACGGCTGGAACCCATATTATGGGGCTTAGGACAAACATCACACTTTTTAATATCCTAAAAACATTTACACTAATTCAGAACTTCAAGAAACATCCAACTTCTCTTCAAGTAAGTTTCCAATACTGTCTAAATTGTCCATGACTCTGGAGAAACAGCTTGTTCTTCTCTGTCAGCTCACAAGTTCAAACCTTGTGATGGTGAGCCATGACTCGGAGTTTCTTCTGCCTGGCCCCTCAGCATACTGGCTTGTGCTCTGAAATCACCCATCCTCCTTTCCAATGGGACGAACTCCCCAAACACATCCCCAGTTTTTGAGGTTTGCCTTTGACAACTGTTATCCCCTTCGTTGGGTGCTCACCATGGGTCAAGGCTTCACACCAATCCTCTTGGCAATAGTTCCACATGGGGTCAGACTTTATCGATAGGTTAATGCCAGGAGTTTGAAAGGCAAGTCCTCGTCTGTGGGCTTTTGTGGAGATTAGTATGTGATTCACTTCCAAACCCCATGAGTCTTCTCTTCACCCTATGATGCCTTCAGTTTCTAAAGCCTTCTAGGAGGATGAACACACTTTGCAAGGCACACAAGTGTGAGAATGCGCAGTGCTTGGTCAAGACACCCAAGTGCATTCAGACTAATGTCCCAGGCTTGGAGTCTTCATGCCAGAAGAGTCTCTGCTCACTACCCTCCAAGTTGTCTTCCAACTGGCTTCCATCTGTACTGTCCAGCGGAGTGGTCTCTGCATACTGTCTATTAAAGAGAACCAGAATGGTTACTACCTGTGGCCATTTTTACTACCTCAGTATAGACACTGCTGCACTGAAACACGTTAGTGGGAGGCATTGTTAAGAGAAACATTTCCAGAACTTAGACATGAAGCAATGAATGGCTGCATGTTCTTTACGTAGCACACTGGAGCACTGTCTAACAGGCACATAAAAGATTATTTCATTCTCTAAAGGGTTCTGCCTTCGTTTAACTTACACATACTATTGATGAGGGCCCAGACGGTGCTAAGTTACATGTTAATTTGTAGGCTTTGGTCTGGAAGAAATACAAATATATCCTTTGTAGTAGAAAACACTAGGGGTTATAGTTTATCACCTCATAGGACACTGCTGCAGTTAGTTAGCTTGAGTTGTCACTTGACACAAACCTAGAGTCACCTGGGAAGAGGGAACTTTAACAGAACTCAACTGAAGAATTGCTTCAATCAGACTGAGCTGTGGCCATGTCTAATGAGGCATTTTCTTTCTTTCTTTTTTATTCTTTATGTGTATGAGTGTACTGTCTGGAAGTAGGTCTGTGCACCCGTGTCGTGCAATGCTGTGGCGGTCAGAAGAGGGCGTCGGATTCCCCTGGAACTGGAGTTAAAGACGGCTCTCAGCCCCCATGTGGGTGCTGGGGATCAAACCCGGGTCCTCTGCAAGAGCAGTCGGCGCTCTTAACTGCTAGGCCATCTCTCCAGCCCCATGAGGCATTTTCTTAAGTGCTACTTGATACGGGAGGGCCCAGTCTAGTGGTGGCCACCCCCGGGTGGTGCCATTCCTCCCCAAGTGGGCCTGAGCCGGACAGGAAAGCTAGCGGAGCAAGCCAGAGGGAGCGGGTCAGTAAGCAGGGCTCCTCAGTGATTTCTGCTTCAAGTTTTGGTCTTGAGTTCCTGCCTTGGCTTCTCTTGAAATGACCTGTAAGATGAAATAAACCTTCCTCCCCCAGTTGCTTTTTGTTATGGAGTTTATCAGAGCAATAGAAGAGCAAACTGAGACAGAGGTTAACTGGTCCGGTACATAATTTAATGATCTTGTCCCAGTATTGCCCCCTTGCTGTTTCCATTTCTCTCGGAACCAGCATAACAAACGTGCTAGTCAATCTTGATCCATGCCTGCTTTTTCATGTTGGAGGCTCATAGTTTAATGTTCTAAAAAATAGCACATTTTGACATTTTTTTTCAAATTAAGAGAATATACTGTATGCTTTTTCTCAGGGGCAAAGGAAAATATTTAAAGGTAAAGGGATACCTTGAGACATACATCACATCCTGAGGGTTTAAGGGCTAACTATATATTGTCAATAACTCAGCCATAGCATTTTGACATATTTGGGTGATATATTCAAAGGAGCACACCTTATTACACAAACCATTGAGATAAGCAAACCACATTCGTCTAACAGTAGGTTTAAAACAGGTTAGAAAGTTAGTTGATTTCTAGTTCCAATTTCAAAGTCTTTTAGTAAAGGTGGTAAGTTTTGGAAGGAGAGCTTTGGAAATGAATACTATATAAATCCAGGATTTTTAGTGTTTTCATGAACCATCAAAGCAAAGTCAGATGTCAGGGCTTCACAGAGCAGTCAGGGCAAACCAAAGTCCAGCTATACAGGAAGCAGCACGCAAACTCAACTGTACTTACTACTGCTGGCTATACTTAGCAAAAGAGAGCTTAACACTGATCTCACATCTGGAGTCACGGCCATTCTCTGTGGCACAAGCCCTTGGTTTTGCCTAGTGATCAGGAGAGTGAGACAGGAAGAGGAAAGGGAGTGGAAAACAGGAAGTGAAAGAAAACAAGTTATTTGAAAATACAGTTTAGCCGTAGAGCCATGACCTTGCCTCTGTTAGAGACTCCACGGTTTCAGAGATTTAGGTCAACATGTCTGCTTTGGGAAGTTTATGTCAATGCCCAGTTTACTAACCCAAACTGGGGGGAAAAGTCAGTAAAAATTTCTAGCTTTTCAAAATATATTGTATGAAATTTATAAAAATTCAATTATAAAGGAAAAAGAGCCGGTTGTGGTGGCGCCCACCAGTAGGATTTGCTGAAGGAGGCAGAGGCAGGAGAATCTGGAGTTGGAGGCCAGCCTGGGCTACATGCCTTTAATCCCCACATGCCTTTAATGCTAGCACTCGGGAGGCAGAGGCAGGTGGATCTTTGTAAGTTCAAGGCCAGCCTGGTCTACAGAGTGAGTTCCAGGACAGCTGGGGCTATAGGGAGACACTGTCTCGAAAAGAACAAAAAAAAAAGGAAAAAGAATTCTAGCTTTCTGAAGACTAAATACTTTGGGGAAGAGCTTCTGTAAAAAATATACAGTTAAAACGTTACAAAAGAAGAAACATTCAAACATTGCTAACAATTTTAAGACTCCAGCATCCAGGAAAACCTAAAGCTTCTCATCTGTATCTTGAAACTTATTTTATCTTTTTCTTTAATTACTTTAATTAGCATATGTTAATTTATTAGTTGTATGAAATAGGCTTCATTATAACATTTTCACACATGTATGTATTTTGTCTCTGAATTTAAAAATTTGGGGTTTTTGTTTGTGGTTTCATTTTGTTTTTGAGTCAGGGTCTCACTCTGTAGCCCAGCCTGACCTTGAACTCATTGTAACTCAGGCTGGCTTCAAGATTGCAGGAATCTTCCTGCTTCAGTCTCTCAAGTACATGATCCACTATGGCAACTTTAAAACCATGTTTTCATAAAAATGATTCATGCACTTTTATTTATTTATTTTTGGTCTTTTCAAGACAGGGTCTCCCTGTAGCCCCAGCTGGCCTGCAACTTGCTCTGTAGACCAGGCTGGCCTTGAACTCACAGAGATCTGCCTGCCTCTGCCTCCCGGGTGGTAGGATTAAAGGTGTGCGCCACCGCGCCCAGAGAGTCGTGCAATTTTAAAGCAAATTTCTGAAGCTTTAGGAATGATGATCACTGTCTTCCCTTGTTGGTAAATTAAATTAATATTATTAGATTCTATAATAGTTTTAAAATCCTATAGAAAAATGGATTGAAGTAGGCATGTCCTCTTCTCTGGCTGGAAAGGCAGATAGATGTTGCTGACCTTTCCTTTTTTTTGGTCTTTTTCCAGACAGGGTCTCCCTGTAGCCCCAGCTGGCCTGGAACTCACTCTGTAGACCAGGCTGGCCTTGAACTAACAGAGATCCGCCTGCCTCTGCCTCCCAAGTGTTAGGATTAAAGGCGTGCACCACCACACCCGGCTGACCTTTTTGAAAAGTAAGAACTCAACACACTTTTCAGTGTAATGCATTAATTCTACTTTGGAGATGTACACTCAAAGAAGTAATTTGGAATGCAAAAAAATATATTGTACAAGGTATATAAATATCACTACTAATAACAAAGGAACATAAAAAGTGTTCAAAAACTGAGGAGCTTTCAAATAAAATATATATATTTATTAATTGATCACACAAGGGCTAAAGTTTTAAACACATAGGAATACAATTTGTGATATTAAATTTTTAAAATGAGCTATATAATTTCATAAACAATATGATGTAAAGCTGTATCTACAATATCATTATGATCATGTAAGAATGGGTGTTTTAGTCAGACATGGTGGCACACGCCTTTAATCCTAGAACTTGGGAGGCAGAGGCAGGTGGATCTTTGTGAGTTCTAGGAGAGCCTGGTCTACAGAGTGAGTTCCAGGACAGCTGGGGGGCTACAGGGAGACCCTGTCTTGAAAAGACCAAAAAAGAAAAAAAGAGTGGGTCTAGAAAAATGGAGGAAATATAAGTAATGCTAATATTGCTATCTCCAGTTGGTGGGACTATGGCTACATTATTATCTCATTTACTCCTTAACTATTTTCAAACTTTTACACAATGAATTCACATACGTACACAATAGAGAGCTTTAAATAGCTTCTAATTTCCTGTCCACTGGGCCCCCTTTGACACACCTCCCCTATCAAGCCATCTTGGGCTGCCTGAAATATATATGCAGACTTGGTCAAAAAAATAAAAAACAGATTTTCCTCTCAAAATGTTTAGCACTTCCTGAAGTCAATGAAAGTGGTGTGAAAGATACCAGACAGTCAACAGAAAGTAAAGGAACATGGTACAAACATGAAAACTGTTTGCAAACACATCACCCAAAGTGATCAGAGTGGTATGGAAAGGGCCAGTCATTTTGATTCTTGCTGCTGACTCATTTTTAAGCATTATTTATACTTGTCTGAGCCATTTGATATCCTGTGAAGTGTATTTTCACCAAATCTATTTTGAGCACACCCTTTGTTGCACTGAAACAATTGGCTTAATATTTCAAGCCAACAGAAACTCTGGCTGAAAGTAGAGAAGAAAAACAAGCTTTAGAGAACTGAATGTTTCCAAATAGCTTATACCACGAACTGTGTCCACAAGGAACTGTTAACTTCTGCAATTCATTAATATAGAGGTCTTAATAAGATAGAATCTCTGAAAGTCTATTTATTTATTTATTTATTTATTTATTTATTTATTTATTTATTTATTTATTTAATTTATTTGTCTTTTTGAGATAGCGTCTCCCTTTTAGTCCCAGCTGGCCTGGAGCTTGCTATGTAGACCAGGCTGGCCTTGAACTCGAAGAGATCCACCTGCCTCTGCCTCTGAGTGCTGGGATTAAAGGCGTGCACCACCATGCCCCATAGAAAGTTTCCTTTATCTGAAGCAGCAATCAAACTTAAAACTGAAGATCAAAGTCTCTTTAAAAAAGGAACCTAGAAGCCGGGCGTGGTGGCGCATGCCTTTAATCCTAGCACTTGGGAAGCAGAGGCAGGTGGATCTTTGTGGGTTCAAGGCTAGCCTGGTCTACATATCGAGTTCCAGGACAGCCAGAGCTACAGGGAGACCCTGTTTCAAAAAGACCAAAAAAAAAGGAGTGAAGATTAAAACTACTTGCTCCCTTGCAGAAGTGAAAATCCCGTGTCTATGATCTTTCTGTCATTTGTTACATTGTATTCTTATCTATTTTTATGTATATTTTAATAGATCTGAGATGGGGGGCTGGAGAGATGGCCTAGTGGTTAAGAGCGCCAATGGCTCTTGCAGAGGACCCAGGTTTGATCCCCAGCACCCACATGGCGGCTAAGAACTATCTTTAACTCCAGTTCCAGGGGAATCCGACGCCCTCTTCTGACCTCCACAGCATTGCACAACACGGGTGCACAAACCTACATGCAGACAATACATTCATACACATACAAGAATAAATAAAAATTTAAAAAAATAGATCTGAGATGATATAATAATAATTTCTTCTGTCTACCATCTACCAATCATCTCTGCAGGGGGAGTTACATTTTCATGTGGAAAGAAGGCAGAGATGTTTTTTTTTCCAAGTTCCATTTAACACAGTATTCTTGTGTATTTCCTCTACTGTTTACAAAGAACTACTTTTAAAGCTAAAGAAGACAGCTGGCTACATCCCCTGGTTCTTAGTAGACACAGGGTCAGACAGAAAGAGACAGCAAGTGGTTGGAATCCAGCCTAGCAACTGTCTGAGGGACCTTGGTATGAACAGCTTTATTGGACTAGAGATATTTTTCATGTGATTTTTCTCTTCTCATAAACAGACACTATACAAAACACACTTTTAAGTATACAGTTTAAATTAAAAAAAAAAAACACGTTTGGACTTAGACTCAAATCATAGATCTGAGAACAGGGTGGACATGAACTTGGGAAACTTCTTTAAGTAAACTTTTTCTTAAAGGTCTGGTTATATTTTTGGCTTTGCTAGACATGTTATTTGTCAAAACCATTTAGCTTTGTCCTCACAGTGTAGAACCAGACACAGCTAATATGTCAATAAACGAACACGACTACTTTCCAATGAACTGTTATTATTCATGGAATGAGATGGCAGTTGGATTTGGTCTGCAGGCTATAGCTTACCAAGCTCCATGTTACACCACATCATACTTATAACTGTTCTTTGATGAGGACCAGGCTTCTAGAATTTGCACACTGTTTTCTCACCTGCTTGGAGAGGGCAAAGGATTGTAGATGCTGCCATAACAGCTGGTGTAGGGAGAGTCGTATTCAGATAGCCCCACGGTTAACTGGGTCCTCCAGTTCCCAGAAGCATTTGTAGAAGACACTACAAATAAACATAGCAAGAGAGAATTAGTTCAAATATTCCAAGTGAAATTCCTTTCCCGTGTGCAGAGTGGAGAGAGAGGACAGGCCTGGGTCTGCTGTTTTATTTGCTGGACACAGGCCTTGCCCGTGTTCTACTTCTGAGATACATGCCCAGCTGAGCCCAGTTTACAATCAATTCAGTTTGGCAGCTTAATGGCTGACTGACCTGGTCAAATAGCTTATCCTCTTTAAGCCTCAGTTTCCTGATGTGTAGCAGATAATGATATAAGAATATTCTGTATAGTTATGACACCAGGATTAAAGGCGATTATAAATACATTATCTTGATACAGTATATTTAATAATTAACAAGGATAATTAATAAGAATAAATGAAGGACAAATTTTTCAATTATATTTTTTAAGGGGCTAGAGAGATGGCTCAGCAGTTACGAGTACTGGCTGCTCTTGCAGAGGACTGGGGTTCAATTCCAAGCACCCGCATGGTGGCTAACAACCATCTGTAACTTTGGTTCCAGGGAATCTGGTCCCCTCTCTGGCATCTGCAGGCACTATACACACATAGATCAATGCATATACATATACATAAATAAATATACATAAAATAAATCTTAAATTAAAAAAAAAATAACTCCAAAGAAAAAGAAAAAAGATTCACATAAATAGAATCTTCCCACCCAGACTGGGGTGGCTGAAGACAAGGCTTTAAGTGTCAGGTCAGGTGACACTTGAATATGTTGGAGGTCTCTGGAGGAAAAGCATTCAGTCGGGGGACTTGAGGCTTAACTGCCAAAGGCAACACTGGCTCTTGGCAAGATCAGGACACTTTCTGTTGTGTGAAAAGCAGTGGGGGTAGGGAGAGAAACTGGTAGAAGAAGAGAGTAGTTTTGTGGAAGGAGGATCCAAAAGAGGACAAGTACATAATTCAGAAGCAGACCAAGGAAAGCCTGTCACTGGGTCCCTGCTGTCCCCTCTGAAGAAGCAGTCCTGCTCCACGCGGGGCTGCGCAGGTGGCATATGGCCTTCCTGCTTGTCCAAGACTCACAGGACCAGTGACGCTTGTGGCTCTTCCTGTTCTCCCTTTTCAGTTCCTGGCCACTGAACTACACCTCTTACCACATCCACAAACTTCCCGTGATCACCACAGGAGAAACATACTTCATCTGTGGCCCTCGATGCCATGGAATTTTCACTAACAGATTAAGGACTCTTAGAGCGGGTTTCCAGGACCACTTCCACACTCTAAGTGAAGGTTCTGGAGCTTGGGGGTTCCTGTGTCAGCTGGGACACAAGCCCTATTCCACGGCTTACCAGCCTTGGGGATTGGAAGCATCATTCGAACGCTCCAAAGGTACCTTAGCAAGTCAAATCTAACTAATGCATTCACCATGGAGAACTGCTGCTTACCTGAGAAGGGAGGGCACAGAGAGCAGCAAGAAAAGGTAGTTGCTACCACTACTAAACCTGAGTCACTCACTGAGAAGCTTCGGGTTGCAAGAAGGGACCATGAAAACTCTGAGTAATATGGCAAATGACAGGAAATGCGGCGTGTGGATGAGGCATGCCTGTTGAAATGCACCTCCATAGCTATAAAGTGGGATGGGAATGAGGAACATTCCAGAAGGGATTTCCGGGAGCACTGATTTCATCCATTTATCTCCTTACAAAGGATGTTCTTAGGTAGGTGTGGCAGAGCAGGCAATTCAGAGGCCTTGACAGTTTGAGGCCAGCCTAGGCCACACTGTGAGATCCTATCTCCAAAAGCCAGGTTTGGAAAAGCAAAGCTTTTGGTTTGTGGGGCAAACCCTCGTGCAGTCAGAACCAGGAAGTGTTAACTCCATTTTCACCCTTGCCCCAGATACAAAGCTGAGGTTTTCACTTCCACCTGCTTCTCCATGGACAGGCCCCCAGGACTGTGCACCAACCCACTGGTATCCCCAGACCCCCTGTTTGCTTTTATCCTTGTCTGGATCTGATCTGTGGAAGTTCTCCAGACGATGGTCCTGAACTTTAAGAGGAAGATGGGCATTTTCTATATCAGAGCCATAAAAACTAACAAATACCGGCAAGAGCCCTTTCACACACGAGATGCGGTCATAGGTGGACATTTGTAGTCGAAGTCCAAAGTCCTAGAGTTAGGAGAGAACTGGAACCCAAACAGAAGTCTCCATGGAAACGCCTCTTATCAACAAACTTATGAAAGTTTTAAAGGTATAGTTCACACCGATGGTTCTATAGGCTTGGGGGAAGCCCCATGCCAAGTCTGACAGAAGTGCCATGTTTAAGGGATATCATGGTATCTGTGCAGTTTAAGAATTCATTCTGTAGCCGGGCGTGGTGGCGCACACCTTTAACCTAGCACTCGAGAGGCAGAGGCACAGGCAGGTGAATCTTTGTGAGTTCAAGGCCAGCCTGGTCTACAGAGTGAGTTCCAGGACAGCTGGGGCTACAGGGAAATCTTGTCTCAAAAAGACAAAAAAAAAAACAAAAAAAACCCCAAAATTATCTATAGAAATTCCTGTTGTTTTTTTTTTAATTTCTTTTTTATAGTGACAATGGAAATAGAATCCAGGTTCTTAAGTACCCCAGGGAGGCACTAAGCTATGCTCCCAGAATCCTAAATCCCTTAAATTAACAACATAGTAGAGTACACATACATACTTAAGATATGAAAGTGTTTAGAAAGGTATATAAGAAATGCCAGGTGGCTGGAGAGATGGCCTAGTGGTTAAGAGCACCGCGTAGACTGCTCTTGCAGAGGACCCGGGTTCTATTCCCAGCACCCACATGGCGGCTGAGAACTGTCTTTAACTCCAGTTTCAGGGGAATCCGACACCCTTTTTTTTTTTTTTCATTTTTATTTATTTCTGTATGTGTATGAATGTACTGTCTGCATGCAGGTCTGTGCACCCGTGTCATGCAATGCTGCGGAGGTCAGAAGAGGGTGTCAGATTCCCCTGGAACTGGAGTTCTCCTGGAATTGGAGTTTCAGATGGTTCTCAGCTGCCATGTGGGTGCTGGGGATCAAACCTGGGTCCTCTGTAAGAGCGGTCAGCACTCTTAACTGCTAGGCCATCTCTCCAGCCCCGACACCCTCTTCTGTCCTCCATGGCATTGCACAACAGGGGTGCACAAACCTATATGCACACAGTACATTCATACACATAAAAAAATTAATTAAAAAAAAGAAATGCCAGCTTCTAACAGAATCACTGTAGTAAGACTTATGCAGGTTCATGACCATTCAAATCTTGGTCACAAATAGGAAAGGATGTATAATTCTTTTTTTTTAAACAACTTTATTTATTTATTTTATGTGTATGAATGTACTGTCTGCACGAAGGTTGGTGCACCCGTCGTGCAATGCCACGGAGGTCAGAAGAGGGTGTCGGAGTCCCCTGGAACTGGAGTTAAAGACGGTTCTCAGCCGCCATGTGGGTGCTGGGAATAGAACCCAGATCCTTTGTAAGAGCAGTTGGCGCTCTTAACTGCTGGGCCATCTCTCCAGCCTGGAAAGGATGCATAATTCTATGCCTTTTCCTAATTTCAGTTTACTCTTTCAAAAAAAAATTTTTTTTGTCTTTTTGAGACAGGGTCTCCCTGTAATCCCAGCTGTCCTGGAACTCACTCTGTAGACCAGGCTGGCCTTGAACTCACAAAGGTCCGCCTGCCTCTGCCTCTGCCTCCCAAGTGCTCCCAAGTGCTAGGATTAAAGGCGTACGCCACCACTCCCGGCTCTCAAAATCTTAAGGCTTAGTGATGTGAACACACTTAAGAGATGGGGCTAGCACAAGACCTAGACCACACAAAGCTGGTGAAAGCCCTGGCACAGCTGACCCTACAACATGCCTCGCCAGGCTCGTGTGCTCTCGGTCGTATGGAAAGTGATGGGCACTCTTCAAGGTGGCAGTTGTCACTGTGTCCCCACTGAATGTCAGCCGCTATTGATGCCCTGGGGGACAAGCTCACTGGAGAGGAGTGGTTTGGGCAGGAGTACCGTAGATGGTGACCCCATGCTTCCACAGCATTCCTACCTGAAGAGTAAGACGACGCTCGGCTGCTTGGAGAACAGGGCACCTGCAGTCCAGCAAATCCCAGGCACCTCTGGGATGCCCTGTCTGAGTCAAAACTAGTCTGTGGGATGTGGCCCTGATCCTTCTGCCCAGATGCCCTCTGGTACCAGCCACGCAGGTGCTCAGCAACTAAGGCCTTGTGGATGTTTTTGGTGATATGCTCGGATTTCACAGCAGCCTTCCTGGGCAGCCGGAGAGTTGCATACGGGTTATGGGGTACACGGTCTACGTCGTCTTCGTGGAAGGATCTGCTGTAGTCCCTTTGGCGGTCATATCCATAGTGGGCTGAGGACCGGTAAGAAGGATTGACGGTGTACTGTCCCTCGGTGTCATTCTCATAGACATAACCTCCACTGTAATACAGGTCACACTCCGCATATGGTGCATAGCCAGTGATATAGTAACTGGAAGGAGGGGGTTCCTGAGCCTTGGAGTAGACCCCATTCCTCAAAGTATCCTTTTGTGCTAGGTTGGGCATGCTTCCTGAATTTGAAGTAGAGACACTCTGCTTCTTTGACCTCCTTCGCCCCCTGGCGCGGGTGTCCAGAGTCTGGGTAGTGTAATAAGGGCCAGCGGTGGGCGTCACACAGTAATACTCCGAGCTTGACTGGCTGGTGTAGGAAGACCCATCATCCAGGATCTCAGTGCTGCTGCTTCTTTGGGATTTGGAGAGGGTGAAAAATGGCTTATCGCTGTCCATCTCAGAGAGCAGGTGGGACTGGGACTCCAGGCTCCCGCTCCGCTGGCGGCAGTGCTGAGATGAAGAGTCGGGTCTGAAAGAGGTAAAGATAGATGTGTACAACAGAAGGACAGAAGAGGTAAGGGTGGATGTGTACAACAGGAGACAAGGAAGACCTAAAGAAGGATGAAGACCACTTGTGAGGGCTGGGTAAAGGCTCAGTCAGTAGAGTGACCTGAGTTCAACCCCACAGAACCCATGTATAAAGCCTAGCATGATGCCAGGTTTTTCAGTGCTAGGGGGATAAGGAAAGGCAGATCACTGGGCTTGCTGGTCAGTTTCAGTGGAGACTGTCTCAAAAATAAGGTGGAGTGTGGTCTAAGAAGGTATTGGACCTAGACCTCTGGTCTCAACACGCATGTGCAGTCATGTGCATGTGCACCCTCCTCTAAGTGTGCATGCATGCATAAGAGCATGTATGTGCACACATATATACACATACATATACATACATATACACATACATATACATACACATACACATATACACAAACACAAAGAGAACACCATACTGAATGATTTCACAGCTCTGAATTCAACAGGATTTTTAAGGTTTCCAAGTTTGAGCACACAACAGACTCCATTTGTTCATATAACCCACTGGTTCATACATAGGTACGTCACCACAGTTAAAATGAGGAAAGAATCAGGTTCTACTAGCTGTGTAAGCCAAATCCTTCCTTGAGGGTAGGGAAGATAAAAATGATTATATACATCCTGCATCAAAGCTGGAAGACGCCCTCTAACATGCCTTGGGAGGTGCCTCTCTTCTACCAAGTATTAGGCAATGTTAGAGGAGAAGAGAGGCGAGATGGGGAAGGGCCCAGGCCTCAAGTAGAAATGCCCATGGTAGGAATTAGCTAAGGCAACATATTTAGCCTCTCCCAATATGGCTTCAGTTTTTTTTGTAAAATGAAATTAAAATAGTACCTAATATCTAATTCACAACAGGCTTGCTGTGGGTGTTACATAAAATAGCACGGATAAAATATTTATGAAGCTGAGGATATAGCTCAGCTGGTGGAGTGCTTGCCTAGCATAGATGGAGCCCAGAATTGGAGCCCCAGCACCCCACAAACCAAGTACAGTGATGGATAGCTATAAGCTCAGCACTCAGAAGGTAGAGGCAGGAGGATGAGGAGTTCAGGGTCATCCTTGGCTACCTACAGAGTTCAAGGCCAATTTGGATTATATGGGACTTTCTCTAAATAATTAAATTAGGGCTGGAGAGATGGCTCAGTGCTTAAGAGCAATGGCTGCTCTTGCAGAGGACCCAGGTTCTATTCCCAGCACCCATGTAGTGGCTAACGACTATCCATAACTCAAGTTCCAGGGGATCCAAGGCCTCTTCTGACCTCTGTAGGCACTATATGACACAAGTGCACTTACACGCATACAGGCAATGCACTCATACACATAAAATAAAAATAATAAATAAAATATAAAAAATAATTAAATTAAAAAGAACTTAAAGACAAAATAGTTAGCATAGTGCTCAACAAATACGCCAAAGCAACACCACTATATATCACCAGATGACAGCATATGGTTGGTGAAAGTAAAGTATTAAAAACTCAGTATGTGTCTGAATGAAGCAAGGAGATTCGCTTTGCTGACAAATTGTAAAGTTAGCAGAGAGTGGATTAGAATGAAACAGGGCCCCCACTGTAGGAAGTCCCTTAAGAAGATTCAGAAATGCAACTAAGCAAGATGAGCACTCAGAGGGCAGGACAAAGCTCTTACTCCAGGTGGCTGCTGCTGTAGGCATTTCGGGTCAGGACTGGTGTAGTGGGCATGCTCCGTCCTCCCTGTGGCCGTCTCTCCAGAGTTTTGTAAGGGCTGCTGTGTGTGGATAGCATTTCTCTGTGATTAAAAAAAAAGAAAAGAAGAATTTAAGAAGTGATGGGCCACTTCACCATCCTGGAAAACTCATCATAATATCTGAAATTTGCCGGTCATGGTGGCACACGCCTTTAATCCTAGCACTCAGGAGGCAGAGGCAGGCAGAGGCAGGCGGATCTCTGTGAGTTCAAGGCCAGCCTGGTCTACAGAGTAAGTTCCAGTTTAGGGGAGCACATGTGGTCTGACTGTCTGGGGTCATACACACAGACATTAGGAGAATGTGGAATGAGATACTTGGAAGCTAACTAGAGTAGGGCTCAGGAAAACGTGTTTTAAAATTTTTTGCTTAGCCGGGTGTGGTGGTACATGCCTTTAATCCTAGCACTCAGGAGGCAGAGGCATGCAGATCTCTGTGAGATCAAGGCCAACCTGGTCTACAGAGCTAGGTCCAGGCCAACCTGGTCTACAGAGCAAGCTCCAGGCCAGCTGGAACTTAAAGGGAGACCCTGTCTGGAAAATGCAAAAAAAAGAAAAAAAAAAATCAAGTTGCAGGGCTCGAGAGATGGCTCAGCCGTTAAGAGCACCAACTGCTTTTGCAGAAAACCGGGGTTTGATTCCCAGCACCCACATGGCAGCTAAGAACCGTCTTTAAGCTGGGCATGGTGCCGCTTGCTTTTAATCCTAACACTTGGGAGGCAGAGGCAGGTGGATCTTTGTGAGTTCAAGGCCAGCCTGGTCTACAGAGCCAGTTCCAGGCCAGCTGGGGCTACAGGGAGACCCTGTCTTGAAAAGACCAAAAAAAAAATTCAATAGTAAAGATTCTTATAAGTGAAGGAGCTCAAAGATCTTGGGGCTGGAGAGATGGCCTAGCGGTTAAGAGCGCCGACCGCTCTTACAGAGGACCCGGGTTCGATCCCCAGCACCCACATGGCGGCTGAGAGCCGTCTGAAACTCCAGTTCCAGGGGAATCCGACGCCCTCTTCTGACCTCCGCGGCATTGCACAGCATGGGTGTACAAACTTCCTTGCAGGCAGTACATTCCTACACTTACAGAAATAAATAAAAAATAAAAAAAAAAAAAAAAAAAAAGATTCTTATAAGTGAAGGAGCTCAAAGATCTTAAGCTACTGGAGATGTGGGCAGTGATTTTCTAAAGGAAACAATTCTTCATTCTTGCTGAAATAGCTTTGTTTTCCCGACTGTGAGAACCATTTGTTGGGCATTCCAGGAAGACTTTCTCTAATGACTGGAGTGTTCTATGTCTATGCTATGCAGTATGACAGCCATTGGTCACATGGGGCTAGAGCACTTGATATGTGGTTAGCACAACTGAGGAACTGAATTTTCAACTGTGTTTACTTTTAATTAAATGAGACGAGCACAGCCCTGGTCCTTTGGGGTTCCATTATTTCAGACTGAAGTTCATAATGCGAGTCCACACATTGGCGCTGACAGATGACAGTTTTGTCTTAGAAATGGAAACAGAAGATGTTTGCTTCTCCATTGCTGTGACAGAACGCTCTGACCAATACCTACTTGGGGAGGGTTTATTTGGGTCGCATCTCCCAGGTCACAGTTCATTATTGAGGGAAGCCAAGGTAGGAACTCAGGGCAGGAACTTGGAGACAGATGCTGAAGCACAGGCCACGGAGGAATGCTGCTTATTGGCCTGCTCAGCTAGCTAGCTTTCTTTCCTTCCTATCTTCCTTCCTATCTTCCTTCCTATCTTCCTTCCTATCTTCCTTCCTTCCTTCCTTCCTTCCTTCCTTCCTTCCTTCCTTCCCTCCTTCCCTCCTTCCCTCCCTCCCTCCCTCCCTCCCTCCCTCCCTCCCTCCCTCCCTCTTTCCCTCTTCCTTCCTTTCCTTCCTTCCTTTCTGGTGTTTTTGAGACATGGTTTCCCTGTAACCCCAGCTGGTGGCCTGGAACCAGGCTGGCCTTGAACTCCCAGAGATCGGCCTGCCTCTCCCTCCCAAATGCTGGATTAAAGGTGTGTGCTACCACACCTGGCTTTTTTTTTTTTTTTTTTTTTTTGGTGCTGTTTTCTTGTACAGTACAGAACAACCTGCCCAGGGGTAGCACCACCTACAGTGGGCTAGGCGCTCCTACATCACCAACAATCAGTTGCTCT
Source organism: Rhizomys pruinosus (assembly GCA_009823505.1). Taxonomy (NCBI): domain Eukaryota; kingdom Metazoa; phylum Chordata; class Mammalia; order Rodentia; family Spalacidae; genus Rhizomys; species Rhizomys pruinosus. Next base: position 527,692 of record VZQC01010158.1, read on the forward strand.
CACTGCCCGCTAGTATCTCAGACACTTGAGGGGAAAACAGCATTCTCAATTTTTCATGTTCAGTTTAAGTCCCTTGTTTATTTCCAGAATCAGAAGTCAGCCTTGTCTAGAGGTTTGGCAGGGTGGTGTTTAGTGATAGCTTCTTTTTTTTTTTTTTGAGGGCGGCACACGTCACACAAAAGCATGAGCGCCCAATCATTGCACTTATAAACCAAAAAAGGATCTGGTGATAGCTTCTTAGAGCCAACATTAGACACTATGCTTCCTAGAGTTTGGGCTTGAAAGTTTCCCAAAGGCCTATGGCTTGAAAGTTTGGCCTGTAACTGGGATGCTATTGGGGGGTGGGGGGTGGAAACTTCAGGAAGTGGGGGTCAATGGGGTGAAGTTAGGCCACTGGGGACATTCTCCGGGAGGGGACATTGAGATTCAGCTCCTTCCCATCTCCCTCTGCTCCTCACAGTTTCCTCAATGTGAGGAGCTTGGCTCTACCTCACATGCCCATCATGATGACTAGCCTCCCCACAGGCCCAAAGGGAATGGATCACGTGATCATGGCCTGAGCCCAAAGAAACCTTCTAGTTGTTCATTTCAGGTGCTTTGCTTGTTGTGAGAACTGGCCAGCACTGTTCCCCAACCAGCTCATTAATGTCCCCGTAACTTAATACAAACCACATAGACTTTAATGCCAAAGAAAAGAGCCAAGCCCCTTCTCAAAAGACTCAAGAACACTCCTGCTGGGCGTGGTGGCGCACGCCCTTAATCCCAGCACTCAGGAGGTAGAGGCAGGTGGATCTCTGTGAGTTCAAGGCCAGCCTGGTCTACATAGTGAGTTCCAGGAGATTTGGGCTACAGGGAGACCCTGTCTGAAAAAGAACAAAACAAAACAAAAGCAAAAAAACCCACTCCCACTCCCTGTCAACCACAAACCTGGGTTAGCTTCTCTGCCTTAGTTTTACTAATAGAACACCCTCTGAAGGAAAAGCAACAAGTAAGAATGGTGTCAGGAGGAAAGATTTTTTTTTTTTAGGTTCAAGGCATCAGCCTTACTAAGATAACCTCTTACCTGGACTGCCTGGTTTCCACGAACTGTTCATTGATGGAGGATTTTCTGAAGTGGATTCGCTCAATCCCGAGAGACTTGGGGGGTAGAATTCTTGGAGAATGAGGTACTGAACTTGGTCGTGGCCCGGAAAGAGTGAAGGAGTCATTGGCTAAAATGAGTCAACAAATTAATGAATAAAGATAAGTAAATAAGTAAATGAATACCATACCAAAAATTCAAAAAAGGGGGAGATTTGGTGAGCAATGGGGTTCACGATGACACTGGCAGAAAAGCATGCATTTTCCAGGCGTGGTGGCACAAACCTTTAATCCTAGCACTCAGAGGCAGAGGCAGGTGGATCTCTCTGAGTTCAAGGCCAGCCTGGTCTACAGAGTGAGCTCTACGTCAGCTGGGACTTAAAGGGAGACCCTGTCTCTAAAAAAAAAAAAGCATGCATTCAAGAAATTAAGCTTTATAATCTGTACATTAGAAAAAGTGGGGCTGGAGAGATGGCTCAGTGGTTAAGAGCACTGGCTGCTCTTGCAGAAGACCCAGGTTCTAGTCCCAGCACCCACGGCTAACAACCATTCCTAAATCCAGAATCCAGGGGATTCGATGCTTTTTCTTCTGACCTCTGGCAAGGACTGCATGACACGGGTACACTGCATACATGCAGGCAGAACACTCATACATATAAAATATAAATAAATAGGGGCTGGAAAGATAGCCTAGCGGTTAAGAGCCCTGACTGCTCTTGCAGAGGACTGGGGTTCGATCCCCAGCACCCACATGGCGGCTAAGAACCATCTGTAACTCCAATTCCAGGAGAACTCCAGTTCCAGGGGAATCCAACACCATCTTCTGACCTCTGCAGCATTGCACAACACGGGTGCACAAACCTACATGCAGACATTCATACACATACAAAAATAAATAAAAATGTAAAAAAATATAAATAAATAAATATAAAAAGGATGAACTACTAAGTTCCCTTCTGGGGTCCGAATAAATAAATAAATAAATAAATATTAAAAAGGATGAACTACTGAGCTCCCTTCTGGGGTCCGAACCAACCTTTGTCAATTAACAGGTATCACTTTGTATAAGGAAATCATTCCAGTAGAATGGATAATAGTTTAATTTTCAAAATGTTTTTCACAGAAAAACCTCAACTTGTCAAAAAGTCCAGGAAATAGGCCAGATTGCTCTTGTTCACCTTTAAAGTTCTTGGGCTTCTGAGGTCACAGGCTCACACTACCAATGAACAGCAATGGACAAGACTCACCCTGTACCCCTGAGACTAATGTCTACCACCAATCTGTGCAGTGTGAAGAGGAAGGGCAAGGATGACCAAACTATAGTCAAAGCAAGGATTCTGAGGTGGAGGAATTTCACGCACCACCAAACCCAGGGAGAGATGCCTCAGTAGGGGGCTGGTGTAGGGCAGTGGCTTCCTGGAATTTTTCAAATCACATCAGACAGATAGCTGATCAGCTAATTATGCATAGAGGACGACAAGGCTCAATGGCTGGATAGGAACCACATTCCATCACAGAACATACTGAACAGGGGCCACCATAACACGTACTGCTTACCTAAAAGAAATGGCAAAATGACACCAAATCTAATTCATAAAATGTGCCTTTCTAAGGAAAATCAAACAAATTCCCACTACTTCAGGAAACAGGGATACACAAAGTGTACACTATGGTTTCCTGTTTATTTCAGAGATCCACCTGCCTGGGATTAAAGGTGTTTTTAACGCCTGGTGGTTTCCTGGTTTTGATATTATGACTCCAGAGAAGTAAAATGTCAAGAGTGGAAAAAATCTACGAGAAAGATTCTATGACTTCTGCAGTTCTCTGAGTCTTTAGCTACTTTATTTTTTATTTTATTTTATTTTTTTGGTCTTTTTGAGACAGGGTCTCCCTTTAGCCCCAGCTGTCCTGGAACTCACACTGTAGACCAGGCTGGCCTTGAACTCACAAAGATCTGCCTGCCTCTGCCTCCTAAGTGCTAGGATTAAAGGCGTGTGCCACCACGCCCGGCTCTTTAGCTGCTTTAAAACAAAGTTTAAAAAATCCTGCAGGATCTTAAAGTCTTTAATAAAATACTAACTTTCCTGCGGGATGTGGTGGGACACACCTTTAATCCTAGCAGTGCAGAGGCAGGTGGGTCTATGAGTTCAAGGTCACCCTGGTCAACATAGCAAGTTCCAGGCCAGAGGCTAGGGCTACAGGGAGACCCTGTCTCAAAAAGACCAAAACAAAACAAACAAAAGACTTTTCATGATATGGGTTATTGACTGTGATTCTCTGAGTAATATGATTTCGGTGGCCCTGTTTTAATGCTGTAGGCCTGAGTGGATAGAAGTCACATCCCTCCTTCCCCAACCATTTGTATAACTAACTTAGTCTACCTTTACCAAAAGAGAATCAAGTAGATTTTACTTTTTTTTTAATGTTTGCTAGACAGGGCTTATGTACTCAGGCTGGCCTAGAGCTCACTTAGAAGCAAAGGAAGACCTTGAACTCCTGATCCTCCTGCCTCTACCTCACAAGTTCTGGGAACAAAGGGACACACTACCACATCTGGTTTAGGTAGTGTTGTGGATCGAACCCAGGGCTTCATGTATGCTACACAGGTGCTTTACCAACCGAGACACATTCCCAGCTCAAGCTTTACTTAAATTTTCTTAGGGACTGGAGAGACGGCTCAGCAGTTAAGAGTACTTGGTGCTCTTCAGCGGACCGGAGTTCAGTTCACAGTGTCCATGTCAGGTAGTTCACAACTCTGACAGCCAACGCCTCTGCATGTGTCACACACATATGGCATATACCCACATGGACATACCCATATAGACAGGAGTAAAGCTAAAAATAAATCTCTAAAAAATTATTCCAATATCTCAGCCATGTTATAACATGGCTAATGCTATGAAAAAAGGAGCCACTTACGATCATCATAGGTGGTGGTATCAGACAAAGAGCTGCTTTCTGATGGAATTGTATCTTCTGTGAATAGAAATGACTGCCTTTAGTATGACTGTGGATACAGTTAAGCAAGTTCAATGAAGCAATTTTCAATGGAGTGCATTTTATTTTCACTTAGATAAATGTCACTAATTACAGTGCAATAAGAATAATTAGATATTGGGGCAGGAGAGATGGCTCAGTGGTTAAGGGCACCGACTGCTCTTGCAGAGGACCCGGGTTCAATTCCAACAGCACCTACATGGCGGCTAAGAACCATCTTTTAACTCCAGTTCCAGGGGAATCCAACGCCCTCTTTGACCTCTGTGGCATTGCATGACACAGGTGCACCAACCTACATGCAGACAGTACACTCAAACACATAAAAAAGTAAAAAAATATTTAAAGAATAATTAGATATTGTAGGAATCACTGAGAACTGCTGATGGTATAAGCATCTTATGGATTACACAGATACTACAATGGATTAGACATTCTTCAATACATATAAGAGACTGATTCCAGGGCCTCCAAGGATAACAAAAATCTAAGGTGTTCATTCTCTTATATACTTTGAGTCATTTATACATTACTTATAATTCTTTATAGGATATAAATGCATTGTAAATAGTTGTTCTAGGCCAGGAGTGGTGGCGCACACCTTTAATCCTAGCACTTGGGAGGCAGAGGCAGAGGCAGGCAGATCTCTGTGATTCAAGGCCAGCCTGGTCTACTGAGTGAGTTCCAGGACAGCCAGAGCTACAGGGAGACCCTGTCTCAAAAAGACCAAAAAAAAAAAAAAAAAAAAAAGTTGTTCTATATTGTTTAAAAAAGAAAACTCTATAACGCCAGGCGTGGTGGCTCACGGCCTTTAATCCTAGCACTTAGGAGGCAGAGGCAGGCGGATTCTTGTGTAGTTCAAGGCAGCCTGGTCTACAGACGGAGTTCCAGGACAGATGGGCATACAGGGAGGACACACGTCTCATGAAAACGAAAAAAAAACAAAAAAAAAAAAAAAAAACAAACAAAAGATATACTTGTGAAGGTGCGTATCGTGAACTAAGAAACATACTAACAGAAATCCTAACACTCATACACCACTATCCTCAAACAGGCATAATACAACGACTGTACCACCCTTCTTCCACCTCCTCCTCCTCCTCCTCCTCCTTTTTCTTCTTCAATATTTTTGAGACAGGGTCTCCCTGTAGCCCTGGGTATCCAGGAACTTACTATGTAGATCAGGCTGGCCTTGAATTCAGAGATCGGCCTGCCCCTGCCTTCTGAGTCCTGGGATTAAAGGCATTCGCCACCACACCTGGCTTCTTCTTTTTTAAGCCGGGGTCTCGTGTAGCCCAGGGTGGCCTTGAAGTCTCTGTGTTGCTACTTCCACTCCCCAAGTGCTGGGTTGCAGACACGCGGCACCATGAGTGGTTTTATGTGTGTTGGGAATTGAACTACAAGATGACATACATCCTCAGCTCCCAACTGTCTCTCTTAAAATAGAACAAATATCCAGAGTTTGGGTTTTAAACTAGATCGCAGCTGGGAAAGAAAACGTGACCTCTTACATCTGTTCTCTTGTCTAGAGGGCAAAACTGTCCCTTTTTTAAGAAGCACTAGCTGGGCGTGGTGGCACACGCCTTTAATCCTAGCACTTGGGAGGCAGAGGCAGGCAGATCGATCTTTGATGAGTTCAAGGCCAGCCTGGTCTACAGAGCGAGTTCCAGGATAGCTGGGTTGGCAGGGAGACCCTGTCTCAAAAAAGATCAAAAAAAAAAAAGAAGAATCACTAAATGGGAAGACCTGAGTTTGTCTTGTTTTTGACATTTACCAGCTGTAAGACCTTGGGCACATGGCTTCATTTCAATAGCATTGTCTGGCTCTGCTCTACAATGGGGCTAGGTGGTACCTATCATGGGTGAGGTAAGTCATTTTATGAACTGATGATGGGACAGTCTTAGCCAGATTTTGGCAAGTGACAAATGCTAGATAAATACCAACCATATTTCCTTTATCACCCATGTTTAGAAGTCTGGTTAGAAACAGTAGTGATAAGGCTCTGGTATGTCTGCTCGCCATCCAATGTTAAATGATACATTTAGTTAAAAAGAGACATTTGAGCCGGGTGTGGTGGTGCACGCCTTTAATCCTAGCACTTGGGAGGCAGAGGCAGGCGGATCTTTGTGAGTTCAAGGCCAGCCTGGTCTACAGAGTGAGTTCCAGGACAGCTGGGGCTACAGGGAGACCCTGTCTCAAAAAGACCAAAAAAAAGAGACATTTGAGATATGTTTATATGCTTTTGCCAGTCATTCCATATTCAGTGTCAGCTGTTTTGGTGGTAGGTTCTAGCCAAACACAACACCTCAGTGTAGGTTTAGAAGCCATTATGAAGTGACTCTCTATCCAATCTCAAGTGCTAATCTTTATCGGAGCCAAGAGGACTCTCTCTTAATCAGGCACAGTGGGGCTTAATTGAAGGTGAGATGCCAGCGTAGTCAGCTGTCCGGCACACTTAAAAAAAAAAAAAATCCAATATATGCTTAATCAGTGACACCATCTGCTGTCCAAATGTCAGCCCCTGAGTCTAGCACAGTCTGAGAATGAATGGGCTGTGACAAATGGCCATGAACATTAAGCACACTGCTTAATCGCCCATTTCTATTGGTGCAGAATGGAATCACCACCAAGCCAACTGGAGGACACATTTAGAAGCACTGTCACCCAAATTCTCCAGCTGTAGTGGACTAACATTTGTGTGTTGATGTTTGGACATTTGCTTTCCAAAAGTCATATGTTTTCAGCTTTATAAATCATAGGCTCTAAGCCCGAGTCTATTATAAACCCAGTAAACATGCTTTATCAAATCTAAGATATATAATTATGTTCTAGGAAAGAAAAGTAGGGTGTCACCAAAAGTAAGGTGTCACCAATTATGACTGTTGCATACCAGAATTCTTTCAAATTCTCAGATGTTAACATATAAAATGGGGAGGGAGTCATGTATTTAAAGAAAAAAAAAATCACATTTCAATCAATGATCAAGTCTCAAAACCATGGCAATGTCTGTATAAGGCCAATTAGACTTCAAATCTTCCTGATGCAGCTTTTGAGTTTCCTTTTGTTCTGAATATGAAAGTCATAGATAGATTATGTCAAGAATCTTGGAAACAGAAGAAAATTGCTGCATTTGAGATTCCACGGCTGTTAGTACTTTGAAATATTTCCCCATTGGTCTTTGTGTGTACATGTTTGTACAAAGTCAGGGTCACCTTGGATCTTGTGTCTCGTCCTTCTGCATTCCATGTTCTATCGTGACCATTTACCTACCCTTAAATAGTTTCTTGAAATGCACTAACTGTAAGAGTTCCTCTCTAGGCATACATATGCAGGACTAGTTCTTGAGCAATGCAGGGTCTGCCATTATTAATCTACCAGAAAGTATGGTGTACAGCATTCAACATTCTTTTTTTTAACTAAAAAAATTTTTTGTTTTGGTCTTTTTCGAGACAGGGTCTCCCTGTTGCCCCAGCTGTCCTGAAACTCACTCTGTAGGCTGGCCTTGAACTCACCAAGATCTGCCTGCCTCTGCTAGGATTAAAGGCGTGAGCAACCACGCCCGGTGCATTCAACATTCTTAACAGCCTACCCTGTCAAAATTATTTTGGATAGTAATATCAATCCATTTATTCTATTTTATCATGAACCGATATTGCTATGAAAGTCCTTATCCTGAAAGCTAAACTGATGCCACCGTACAGAGCTGCAGTAGTGTCTGTCAATCTACCCGTCCTTACCTAACACACCTGCTTTTGATCCTGTCGTTCTTTCACCAAGTGAGCTGAGGAATACTACCACCAAGAGGACTGAGCACAGGGCTCACGGAAACCTTGCATCTCACTGACCTGGAACGAGAACTGCTGCTTTCTGGCTGGGCTTCTTCCCACATCGGATTCGGTATTCGTTGATTGCATTTTCGATCTCCTGCAGCCTTTTCACGGCGTCGGTGTAATCCTGCCTTCGCTTTTTCTTCACGGTTTTACAAAGGTCCGGCTCACTGGCTAGTTTCTTTGCAGCTTCAACCAGCTTCTGCTGTATTAGGAAATTGCTCTCCAGTTCTTGTAAAGCCGGGTCCTGCGTTCAGACAATGATACTGCCTTACATTTATGGACACATCCAGTCACTCTTTCATGCATTGGACCATAATGAAAAATTATTGTAAATTCTTGAATAATATACCCCTAGAGAATAAAATTGTCTATATTTTAGTACATAAACGTCCTCAAATACTAAGAAGACACATGGCACATCTGAACCTTCTCATCATCTATCCTGTCTTTTTTTTCAATTTTTTTAAGTGTATAAGTATCTTTCCTGCATGTATGTAGGCACAGTCCAGAAGACAATGTCTGATCCCCTAGAACTAGAGTTACAGGCAGTTGTTAGCCACCATATGGGTGTTGGTAACAGAACCCAGTTCCTCTGCAAGAGCAACCAATACTCTTAACTGCTGAGCCATCTCTCTAGTTGCCTTCTTTTTCTTTTTTAAGGAAGGAAATGACCTTTTACTCTTTACTTTGGCTGGGTTAAGACAGATTTTCAAAAAGAGATTCTAGCCTGACTCATGAGTGCAGAATGTTACGTTCAGTTTTGGAACTCTAGAGACATGTAATTTGGGTTTGACTGCCCTTTCTGGTTGCATGACTGAAAATACTACTCATATCTAATCTTTTAATACTTTAGCTTTTTTTTTTTTTTAACTTGTAAAAGGAAGAAAGTACTTGTAAACATAAGCTGAAGATTAAATAAAATAAGTTGCTTGGGTCAGAGTTGTGTGCAAAGGCAGGCATGCAGTAAATATCAAAATTAATTCTACTATGAATGAAAACGCCTACTATTTTCTAAAGCTAAGATGGTTAAATTTCTATAAGAACTATGGAGCGAGTCATATTGGCATAATTACATAAGCTATGCAATTAAAAAAGTACATACTCTGTTGGCCACCAAAGCCTTTTAACTTATAAAGTCTGTGGAATGATGTTATAGGAATAATTTCATTTAATACTCACTACATCCTTCAGAGGGAAGTTTCATTTTTATTTCTACTTTACAGATGAAGAAACTGAGACCTGGATATGGAAAGTTTAGGGAGACAGAACTATTTGCTAAAGGCTACTTAGCTTTACAGTGAAAGAATCCAACGCTAAAATTCAATTTTAAACTCTATAATACCATTTCTCAATTTATACAGGGTTCGGGTAGTGCTTTCTGTGTAATCTGAAGGATGAAATGGTAAGAAAGAAACTCAATTTTGGTCAGAGTGTGCATGAAAGAAAGTTCAATTTGATCTACGCTATCCATTTTCACTGCTTAAAGAAAGTTCCACAGCATCGGCTGGAAAAACCAAAGGGTGTGGAAGACACAGACAGACGGCTTTTCCATCTTGGGCTTCCGGGACAGCTCAAAGGGGGTGCTCGTACCTCCTCAGTAGGCAGCAGGTTGTCATCTAACTTGAACGAGGTTCCCACTCGCCTCCTGACCTGAGGGGGCTTCTCCCCTATGTTCAGTGGATACTCCTTTGGCATTTTGCCTGTGAGCTCCTGGAAGAGAAGACAGGATCATGAGTGGATTACGGACACAGGCCACAGCGACCCAACAGTTGCCCAGGAAGACCAAGGCCGCGCACCGCCTCCCGCAGACAGATCTTCTTCAGCTCTTCCACTTTCCTCAGCAGCTTTTCCTGCAACATTTTCTCCTTCTTCTTGAGTTCAAGGATTTTCTCGCGCTTTTGCTCTTCACCAGCTTCTGAGTCTTGAGAACCTGGGGTGGGGGGAGGGGCAGTGAGGTTTACACAGGGCCGTTTCCTTCCTTGCTAAAGGACAAAGGGGTGTGGAGGCCCGGCTGATATGGAGTCCTGCTTTATTTCTTTTCTCCTTGTTTCTGAATATAATGAAAGGAAACTGGAGAACGTTTTCACATATTTTGGGGGCAGCAAAAAGAGTCTGTAAGAAAATGTGCCTTCTGGGGCTGGAGAGATGGATGGCCTAGCGGTTGAGAGCGCCAATTGCTCTTGCAGAGGAGCCGGGTTCGATCCCCAGCACCCACATGGCGGCTGAGAACCGTCTGTAACTCCAATTAAAGGAGAACTCCAGTTCCAGGGGAATCCAACGCATTGCATGACATGGGTGCACAAACCTACATGCAGACAATACATTCATATACATAAAAAAAAAAAAAAAGTGCCTTCTGCATATTGTAGCTCAGTATCTTGGAAGCCAGGATAAGATGCTTCATGGTCCAGGCACACACAAAGAAAATTTCATTTTTCAAAGGAAAAGTGAAGGGAAGATGAGCTCTCAGATGGTTCTTTAGAAGGTAAAGAAGGAGCCTGGGCTTGGTGGCGCACGCCTTTAATCCTAGCACTTGGGAGGCAGAGGCAGGTGGATCTTTGTGAGTTCCAGGCCAGCTGGGGCTATAGGGAGACCCTGTCTAGAAAAGAGAAAGGCCTGGGCACAGCAATTACATTCTGTGATGTAGGCACTCGTAATCATGTTTGTATAGATTTCCTTTTGGGGGGAGGTTTTTTTTTTTTTTGTCTTTTTGAGACAGGGTCTCCCTGTAGCCCCAGCTGTCCTGGAACTCACTCTGTAGACCAGGCTGGCCTTGAACTCACAAAGATCCGCCTGCCTCTGCCTCCCAAGTGCTAGGATTAAAGGCGTGCGCCACCACGCCCGGCTTGGGGGAAGTCTTTTGAGACAGGGTCTTGCTACAGCCCCAGCTGTCCTGGAACTCTCTATGTAGACCAGGCTGGCCTTCTTGAACTCACAGAGATCCGCCTGCTTCTGCTTCCCAAGTGCTAGGATTAAAGGTGTGTGCCAACTACCACACCCAGATGCATAGAATTTTATATAGTCTATAGAGAATTTAACAGATTCAAACTCTATTGGAAGAAGTTGGTGAAATTGATGGGGAGCAAATAGCATTTCTTTTTTTTTTTTGGTTTTTTTTGAGACAGGGTCTCCCTGTAGCCCCAGCTGTCCTGGAACTCACTCTGTAGACCAGGATGGCCTTGAACTCGCAAAGATCCACCTGCCTCTGCCTCTCAAGTACTAGGATTAAAGGCGTGTGCCACCATGCCTGGCAGCAAATAGCATTTCAAGATAGCCTTAGGTACTCAGTATCTTCACATCTCATGTTACCTCTACAGCCTAAGGACATACAATTTAACTTTATGTTCTTAAAAAATAGTTCAGGGCTGGAGAGATGGCCTAGTAGTTATAAGAGTGCGACTGCTCTTGCAGAGGACCCGGGTTCGATCCCCAGCACCCACATGGTGGCTGAGAACCGTCTTCAACTCCAGTTCCAGGGGAATCCGACACCCTCTTCAGACCTCCGCGGCATGGCACGATATGGGTGCACAAACCTACATGCAGACAGTACACTCATACACATAAAAAATAATAAATACATTAAAAAAAAATAGTTCAAAGCTGGGCATGGTGGTGCATGCTTTTAACCCCCAGTGCTCAGGAGGCAGAAGTAGATGGTTCTCTATGAGTTCCTGTCTAGCCTGTGTTACACAGGGGGCTAAGCCAGGGACACAGTGATACCCTGTCTCAAAATAAATAAAAATTAAAATAGTTGAAAATGGTATTTAAAGCTGTTGCATACTGTACTTTTGCTAAAAAAAAAAAAAAAAGATTTTGCCCTCCAACAATCCATTTGGAAATGGTTTAGAACAAATCAAAGCAAACAACCAAAAGAAAGAAAGAAAGCTTATACTTTCTCAAATTGCAAGGAGTACCTGAGGAGATTAAGCTGCCATTGCTCGCCATGATGACCTGACTTTTTGCCTCCAGAGTCACCAGTTTGGAGACTCTTTGTGTTCCCGTCTAGGTTAAATCCATTGCTATATCATCTAAACTTCTGGCTGAGGGTATTTTTGCCTGTGACATATATAACATCGAAATGGAATTAACAGAGTTAAACACATTTTAAATAAGTACAGTGATTCAATTACTATGCAACAGAAAAATGTCACCACAGAGGATAATTTAGAATCTTTAAAATGACACTTGGAAAAAAAACAGAAGACCTTAATTTTGCATCGAAAAGGTTTCGATAAGATTGTTCTCAAATGTCACCAGCAACATCCCCAATATATGGACACACACATGCTGATCTCACAACTTTTAAATCAGCTATATATACTGCCTGTCTTTTAAATGCGTGGAAAACTGAAGTAGTTGGTCGTAAAGCTAAAAAGTGCATGTTTTCTGAGATAATTCATCTGGGGGCAGAAAGCAAAAGGTCTGGGGTTGATATGTAAGGAAACACGACTAGGGTTGATCCCAAGGGAATAATGTCCAGGTCCTCACCTTGCTCTGTTTCCGGTCCAGGTAGAACTGATGTTGACTAATGGCCATTACCCAGATGGACTTGATGAGAGAAGAGTTCGCATACCAGGTTTGTACAAACAGGCCGCTCTGCCCAAAGGTTCTTCTAGACACTGAGATCCTAAAAGAGGAAGGAAACCATTCGATTTATTTACCCTTGGGCCAGCACCATGGGGCACGTACCCACCAAGCAATGCTATAACTTCTTCCTAATTGCCTTCCAGCTGCACAGATGTAGCCTGGCCGGGGCTGAGTTTTTGATGTTGTCTTTTTTTTTTTTTCCTTCGAGACAGGGTCTCCCTGTAGTCCCAGCTGGCTTGGAACTCGCTCTGTAGACCAGGCTGGCCTTGAACTCACAAAGATCCGCCTGCCTCTGCCTCCCAAGTGCCAGGATTTGGAGTTACAGACGGTTCTCAGCCGCCATGTGGATTTATTAAAAATCAACTAGACGAATGACACGAGCTTTAGATATCTTAAAATGATTGGAAAAAACAGAATAACCATTAATTTTGCTCGAAAGTTTGATAATTTCCAAATGTAGATTCATTATGACAATGTATATTTTAAATCTATATACTGTTTAAGCTGATAATAGTGTTGTCGTAAGTAAGATGTTGAATTTTTGGTGCCGGGAAGCAAAAGGTTTGGGGTATGTAGACCTAGGAGTCAGTAAGTAGTCGCCTTGTGTTTCCGTCAGGGTGAATATTGAGGATAGCTTCCTATTGCTTGTGAAAGGTTGATACGCAGGTTGTAGCCCGTGCCATTTTTGTGAGTCTAAGAGGAGACATTGATTTTCCCTTGGCCCACATTGAGAACCGCAGCTATAGTCTAATGCATCAGAGTACCTGGGCTGGGTTTTGTGTTGTTCTTTTCGACGTTCGTGTGTGTTGGAATGTCGTGACCAGCTGTTAATCAAAATGCTGCCGTCAGTGCAAGGATTAATGATGTTGAATTTTTTATTTTTAATTTGTTGGTATTTGATTTGTCGTGAAGTGTATCCGTTGTGCCGGGTCAGAGGCGTTGATGATTTTGGATTGGATTAGTTCGGATGTGTTGGGGGATGCGGGTTTGTAGGTCCTGGTTAATAGTTTCAGCTGATGTGATTTTTCTATTACTAGTTATAAAGATAAAACAATAAGATTTTTTTATTTTTTTTTTTGGAGTCCCTGTTCCTTGATATAACTCTGTGCGTGGTCAAAATGCCGTAATGTTAAGTGGTAGAATTCCAGGAAGTAGTAAATATTAATAGAACACGGGAAGTGGACAACAGTATGAGTACCTTCATGGATTTAAACAACCAGACTGTGATCGCCTAGGAGTAATGAACGACCTTGTATTGCGGGTTGTCGCAGTACTTATAGCGAGGGTGGGATATCAGCGGTTAGCATGAGTGGGTCTTTCCAAGAACACATCTTATCCCGTTCAGGGGATCTAGCTTTCTGATCCCTACTTATTTACATGCTTGGACATACATGCGATACATTAACATTAAAAAATTTTAAAGAGGGGAAATTCGGGGAGAGAGACAAGCAGGACAGAAGGGCGAGGTCGAATGGGAAGAAATGTTGGGGATGGATCATCATTCTCACTAGGAACTGTTATTTCTGGTTCATCTTTTATCTTTCTGTCACAGCTGTTTCCTCCCATCCCTCTGACCTCCAAACATTCATTATCTAGGGACTGAAAAGTAACCACTGATTAAGAAGTTCTCTCTTCAGCACCTGGAGAACCTACTTCCTGACCTATATTCAAGAGAAGAACTTTGACAACTTTGTTGTTTAGAACCCAGGAACATTCAGATTTAAAATAACAAAGGATCTAATAGATAATTCTCTTTAGATGTTAAAAAAAAAAACCTGGGAGATGGATGCCTAGTGGTTAAGTTCCGATGGCTCTTACAGAGGACCCGGTTCATCCCACCACATGCGACGAGAATGCCGTCGGAACTCCAATTCCAAGAACTCCTATCCAGGGGAATCGAGACCCTCTTCTGACCTCGTGCGCATTGCACGACACGGTGCACAAATTGCATGCAGACAGTACATACACACCGAAATAAATAAATTTAAAAAAAAAAAAAAAAAAAAAAATCAAGAACTGCAAGAATTTGAAGAAGAGAAATCGAAGGAAAAGAGAAACCAAAACCATGGTGATTCATACAACACCAGGATGGCTTATCAAAAACACAAACCTACCCTGGTAGTCTACCATGCCCAGTGATGTATACCCAAGTATAGGGATAATAACTGGAATCAGTGGGTTATATAAAAAAGAAAAGAGTGTGGAGAGATGTAGCTAAGAGCACGATGCACTCTTGCAAACAGGAGTTTCGATCCCAGGACCCACATGACAGTAAGAACCGTTGTAACTCCAGTCCGGGGGAATCCGACACCTCTTTGGACCCCCGCGGCATTGCACAAAACAGGTGACACAACCACATGCAACGACATTATACATATTAAATAAATTAAAAAAAAAAAAAAAAAAAGAACAGAGCGCTGGCACACGCTTTATCCAAGCACTTGGGATAGAGGCAGACGGAATCTTTGTGAGTTCAAGCCAGCGGCAGAGAGGACCCTGTCAGAAAAGAAAGAAGGGGCTTGGAGCCTACGTCTTAAGACCGCCGCCTTAAAGACACGATTCGATCCAGCACCCACTGGCGCGAGACCGCGAAACTCCAATTCAGAGAGAACTCCAAGTTCAGTGGGAATCCGAACCTCTTACGACCCCGCATTGCAAGAACGGCAGACTTCATGAACAGTAACATTTCATAAATACAAATATAAAAAAAAAAAAAAGAANAGAGAGAGAGAGAGAGAGAGAGAGAGAGAACGAACATGGGGGCTGGAGAGATTGCTCAGTGGTTAGAGCACTGTCTGTTCTTACAGAAGATCCAGGTTCAAATCCCAGCACCCACATGACAACTGTCCTTAACTTCAGCTCTAGGGGATCCAATACCCTCTTCTGTCTTCCACAGGGACTGCGCAACATGGGTGCATTTACACACATGCAGGCATAACACTCATAGATATAAAAAATAAATTAATTAAAAAAAAGAGAATATGAAGTTAGGAGGGTTGGGTGTGGATGTGGCTAGTAGTAAGGGGAAGGGTTGATGGTGAAATGACCAAAATACATTGTATGTATGAAGCTCAAAAAATAAAATACTGACTGCATTTGAAAAATAATACATGTATAATACCATGTATATAAATATTAGAAAACAATCGTGCAGTTTAAACACTCCCCCTACAAAATAACAAGTGCTAATGAGTGTGTGCAGAAATTGGAGCTATACATCACTAGTAGGAATGTTAAGTGCCCCAGGACTTTGGAAAAGTCTGACAGTTTTCCTAAAGGTTAAATATAGTTACCCTCTGACCTCCATGATTTGACTCTGAAGTAA
The DNA here is from genome assembly GCA_009823505.1 of Rhizomys pruinosus. Taxonomy (NCBI): domain Eukaryota; kingdom Metazoa; phylum Chordata; class Mammalia; order Rodentia; family Spalacidae; genus Rhizomys; species Rhizomys pruinosus. The sequence continues at coordinate 543,508 of VZQC01010158.1, forward strand.
ATGTTGGAGAGAAATGAAAGTGAACACAAAAACCTATACATCAATGTTCACAGCACCGCTGTTCAAACAAAACTGACTGATCCTTACCTTCGAGGATCGTGAACCTCAACAGCAAATTTCTTCTCACGAAAATATAAGTTTTCTAGCTGCTTCCATTGAAATAACTAAAAGAAATTAGGAATTAAGAATCATCAGCAAATGATTTTAAATGGAGGTACACTAACATGGTCAAGCACAAATATTCATCAATGTTTTACAAATCAACTACAACCTGAAACCATCTTATTCCTTCTGACAGTAGTATTTACCTACTAAACTTCATCTCACCAATAAATCTTCCTTGAAGAATAAAGTCCACATGTGAGGGACAGCATGCATGCCCTTTCTCCCCTAACTCCAGGGAGGAACAGGAAGCCTTCACTGATTCCGGGAAGCATAAACTTAGTGTTCAAAGATGCTGACTTCGTACTTAAATAGAAAGCCTCTCAAAAGCGTCCTCCAGTAATGATCAGAGATAACATTTCAAAAGAATGCAAAGCGAAAGTAAAGAGATTCCCAACCTGAGCTGAGTATCAGAGAGGTAGCCATGGCTTACCTAGCTTACCTAGCAGGAGTTGCCCTACGTGACCCCCAAGCTGAGCACCAGGAATCCGGCCTGGGCTGGAGTAGGGGTGAGGGCTGACTGCTCTCTTAATTATTCAAGTTATAGCCTCCGGGGCTGGGTACAGAGGTCCTAACCTCTACTTTAGTCCAGTTCACGGTCAGACACTGGACTCGGTGTGATTTACCAGTCAAATGAAGAAATCAACTTTGTTAGGATCTGAAAACCAAGTAATTTGGTGAAACCCTGTGCATTCCCAGGACCCAGTGTGCCCGGCTGTCTTTCTCAAGCCCTTCATTAGGTCCTGGCGCAGGGTTTACAAGCTCTCAACCTAGATTTGATGAGTCCTCTTTTCTGTTCTCAGTCTTGGTGCTGAGAAAAATAACTACAAGTAACTTCAATCCACGACTAGACTATGCCTCTTTATTTTTTTTTAATTTTATTTATTTTTGTATGTGTATGAATGTACTGTCTGCATGTAGGTTTGTGCACCCGTGTCGTGCAATGCCGCGGAGTTCAGGGATTCCCCTGGAACTGGAGTTCTCCTGGAATTGAAGTTACAGACGGCTCTTAAGCCGCCATGTGGGTGCTGGGGATCGAGCCTGGATCCTCTGAAAGAGCAGTCAGTGCTCTTAACCGCTAGGCCTCTTTAAAATGATGCACAAAGCATCAATAAAAAAAAATAAATAAAACACATACAACCACACAAAAAAAAATAAAATGATGCTCAAAGATTTTTTTTTTTTTTGGTCTTTTTGAGACAGGGTCTCCCTGTAGCCCCAGCTGTCCTGGAACTCACTCTGTAGACCCGGTTGGCTCAAAGAATCTTAAAGGAACAATTTCAGTTTTCTAAAAAGCTTTGTAGTCCACGGTCAGCAAAACCATTTCCTGAAGGACATTAATAGACACTTTTGAGAAGTGTGGGGTCCCGCAGTAAAGGAATGGGCTGAGCCAAAGGTTTGTAAGGGACACAGTGTTCAGATGACTCTCAATCTCAAACAACACAACAAACTAGCACACACCAAGGACGTGGCCCTGCAGGGTCCCAACACACAGCTGTCTGCAACTGTCCCGCTGGCCAGAGTTCAAAGAGGAATTAGGAGAAGCACATAAAGCTACATACCGATATCCTTCCGTGTCTGTGGACTGGTGCTTGTCATTTTTTTCAATTCAGCAGTTCCCCAAATGGGACAAAAACATGGGAAAAAGCCCCAGGTCCTGCCCGACACCCCCACTTCCAGCCGGCAGCTCCGGCGCCTTCTGAGTCAAGTTTCATAAGACACTTAGGTGTAACTCAGTTTCACAAACTGAGCCTCCCACGGTTGACACACCACTGACATCAACCACTCTGCGGAGGACACCTCCCAGGCACACTCTTGCCTCCCATCCGGGAGAGGAGAGCCAAGTTCTCTCAGGAAGATTTTCCCAGAAGAGACACTTTTTGAAAATGGGGCAGCCCGGACTCCCCAAGTACTTCCTGGGAGGTGAGCCGGCTGTGAATGCAGCACTAATTTCACCCCAGGCTGTTTTAGGAGAACCTTTTTACTCAGGTCTACTCACTCAGCACATGAACAGGTTCAACAGGAAGAGTCAGAAAGCAGCCAGGCTGTTTTCCTTTGCATCCATTCCCACACACAGAAAACCTGGGCTCCACTTGAAACTTGATCTCTGAGTGCCATGTCACCTCCCCCTCTTATCACTTACAAATGGGAAATGCAAGAGCTTTTGACTCTCTATTCAGCCTGCCCAGGGCAGAGACCAAGCAGTCTCCCAGCAGAAAGGAACACTTCTTAACAGTGAAGAGCTCCAGCTTATTTAGAGAATTGCAAATAATTACTTGGTAACTATACTTGCAAAAGAAGTTATGGGAAGCAGACAGGGCTTTTAAGTCTCAGAAGAGATCTCCCCCGCCCCCGAAAATCTTGAAAGTTTATGTAAACTGTGCTTTCAGATGTGTCTGGAACAATATAAAAGTGGGCTGGAAAGACAGACTGAACTCTAGCAGTGGTGGGTTCTGGGACAGGAAGCTTCGGTTCAACCAGCAGCATTTCTTTATCAAAAATTAAGATGAAGTAAAAATTCCATAGTATTAGTCAGTGTTGACGTAAGCAGTTTTGCTTTGTGTGGTCATGATTCCTGGAATTCATATCTCAAAATTTAGTCTCGAATTAAAAATAATACCTATTTCACAAAACTGAAAGAATGAAAATATATGCAACATGAACAGGAGAAGGTTCAGAGCCACCTGGCAGCTTTTAGGGAGCTCCTTTCAGAAATTTCCCTTGCTTCTCACTGTGATTCTATCAATGTTTACGGCTTCTTCAAACCGCTTATTGCAGCAGCACTAGAAGGAGCCTGTGGCTAGATGTAAGATAGTTTTGCTTCTTTGATGTTCCCTTTTCTGAAATAATCTGCAGTCATTCTTCAATTGTACTTTGAAATTGTGTGCTTGCTTTCAGGGGGTAGGATGGACTATGAAAGGGGCAGTGGAGAGAGGAAGAGTTCCCCTGAAGACCCCTGGAGGACAGGTAGCAGGTGGCCTGCCGGGCGGGGTGCTGTCCTCCTCTACTAGTGCGTAGCTTAAAGGATAAATCAGAGGTTCCCTCTGGCCAGATTCATGTGGCAATTTCAGAGGAATGGAAAAGAGAAAGGGGAACTGTTTAAGGAAACATTCACCAGGCAACCTGACTTGTTTGGAATGCTTCCTTAGAGAAATAGCATGTCCAACACTTACTAAGGAAAACTCTTCTGTCCCCTCAAAGAAGATGGCAAGGAAATCAGTCTGCATTTGAGGAAAAGATCAAAATTCAAAAGGAAGCAGAGCGCGTTTCTTATTTTCTACTGTTTGGAGAATTGCTATGCATGGTATGATGTCTTACAGGTTAAGACTATTATGTATTACGCAAATATATGTCTGGACACAAACACACTTGTAATTTTCCTACTAAGACAGGAAAAAAAAAAAGAATCATTCAAGTCTGTCCTGCTCTTGAAGATTTTAAAGAAAGCAGAAAAAAGAAAAGGAACATTATTTGCTTTTAACAGAGTTAAGACTATAAAACTGAAATTTTAATTTCATTTCATATTTACTTATTTGAAATGGTAGGGTGGGTCTCAGGCTGACCTCAGACTCACAGAGATCCACCTGCCTCTGCCTCTGCCTCCTGAGGGCCGGGACTGAAATGTTTCCGAAACAACAACGATGAAATCCGTATTTCACTTGTGTGGCGCTCACAAGAAACCATGTGTTTGAAAATCTGTTGTTGCCGGGCGTGGTAGTGCACGCCTTTAATCCTAGCACTCAGAGGCAGAGGCAGGCGGATCTTTGTGAGTTCAAGGCCAGCCTGGTCTACAGAGTGAGTTCCAGGACAGCTGGGGCTATAGGGATACAGTGTCTCAAAAAGACCAAAAAAAAAAAAAAAAAAAATCTGTTTTTACAGAATTAATGTTGCTAGTCGCAAAAGGGGTGAAAATAAGACTACCACTAACGCTTCCTACTAGACTTACTTGGAATGACCAGTTGCACCTTTTGAAACCAACAGGAGGAAAGGAAGTAGATAGTGCTAGATAGACAGCCATCTTGGATTCCTTTGATATTGCAAAAGTAAATACAAAGATACAACAGAAAAAGGAGGAGGGGCAGCATAAATAATACCAATGAAGGTCTAATCAAGGGATCACAATGGAAAAGATGTCTTCAGGCTACTAAACTTTTCTCAAAACAAGGAAGAGGAGCTAAAGGATCTAAACATGGGCACAGAAAAGCATGGTGGTATTGAAGCCTATTTTGCAAATAAACTTGTGTAAAATACTGCATCCAGAAGAAATGTCATCATCCTTAGGGATAAGGAAGCTGGTGGCTTTAGAAGAATTTGCCATCATAATACTTTGTTCAATGAAAGGAATGTCTCAAATACTTAGGGCATTTTGTTCACATTGATATTTAGTTAGATCCCACTCATACATACTTTAAAAACTGGATGAAGGAGTTGGAGAGATGGCTCAGTGGTTAAGAGCAAGGGTTGCTCTTGCAGGAGACCTGGGTTCGGCTAGCACCCACATGGGCGGCTAGCAACTACCTGTAACTGCAGTTCCAGAGAATCTAATGTTCTCTTCTGACCTCTGTGGGCATTTCACATGCAGGTGCACTTACATCACATGCAGGCAAAATGCTCACGTACATGAAATAATAAAAATAAAAGAGGCTGGAGAGATGAGTCAGCGGTTAAGAACACTGGCTGCTCTTGCAGAGGACTGGAATTTGAGTCTCAGAATCCACATGACGTTAACAACTGTCTGTAACTCCAGTTCCAGGGGATCTGACGCCTTTCTCTGGCCTCTATGGGCACTGTACAACACGGATGCACTTACACATATGCAGGCATTACACTCATACACATAAAATAAAAATAAGACATTAATAAAAGTAAAAAATAAATACTTTTTTTTGTGTGTGTTTTTGAGACAGAGTCTCCCTGTAGCCCCAGCTGTCCTGGAACTCACACTGTAGACCAGGCTGGCCTTGAACTCACAAAGATCCGCCTGCCCCTGCCTCCCAAGTGCTAGGATTAAAGGCGTGCGACACCACGCCCAGCTAAAATAAATACTTTTTTAAAACTAGATGAAATTATACTGCTCTACAGCCAACCTATTATAAAGGTTCCTAACTATCTAGGCTATTGTCAAATGTTGTTAAAAAAAAAATGCCCACAGATTCTGAGGAAAAGTGGGTCTCATATACACTCAAAGCTTTTGGAGGGCTGGAGAGATGGCTCAGTGGTTAAGGGCACTGACTGCTATTGCAGAGGACCCGGGTTCGAATCCCAGCACCCATATGGCAGTTTAGGCCAGGCGTGGTGGTGCACGCCCTTAATCCCAGCACTCAGGAGGCAGGTGGATCTCTGTGAGTTTAAGGCCAGCCTGGTCTACAGAACAGGCTCCAGGCCAGCTGGGACTAGAGGGAGACCCTGTCTCGAGAATACAAAAAAAATATAAAGCTTTTGGACTCATTCCTTCTCAATAGTACTTTTTGAGCACGCTTATGTATGGGTGAGGTCCTGTTCTTGTGGGTGAGTATCAAGCAGGTCCTGTCCCTCATGGTGTCCACAGGAACCATGCCACACTGTCAAAGTTTGTATCTAGTATCACTACTTAGAGTTGTGTTGATTGGCTAGGTACCTAACTTTCCTGAGCCTCAGTTTCCTCTTCTGGAAAAATGGACCAACAATCCCTGCCTCCAAAGGTTGTCCAAATATGAGATTATGTTTGTAGAACCTTTGCACGGTGCCTGGCACAGGTTATACATTCAGTAAGTGGTAGAGCTACGTGTGTTATGAAGGACTCTGTAGACTGCTCTAATTGTTATCAAATGGACCACAGCTATTCAAGAGCAGAAACAGAGCCAGCAACAGCTATATGGGCCCACACCTGTCCTTCCATGGAGAGGAAACAGCTCAGTTATTCTGTTGACATAGCTGTGTCATCAGATCTCCAACTCTCAGGGTCTCAGGCACTATAAACCGCACTGGGCTGCAAGTGTTGCTCTCCTGGGTGGTTTCCTGATACACCCTGAGGTAGGAAATCTGTTCCCTGTCCTGTGCTGAGAGGTCATGAACCAGAAGAGGGACAAGGGGGTGGGGTACCAGCTTGTCCCCTATGCAGATAGGGCAGCAAGCTCCCTTCTGTCTGGAGTAGCCAGGCAAGAAGGAATGTGCCCCAGCATGCACAGGAATGCTGGGAATCACGCTATCCTGGGCAGGGGGACTTCCATGAGGGTTATAAGACTCAAGGAAAACCTTTGACAGAAAGGATAAAGCTCTCTTTGAAATCCTGACAACAGGCAAGTAGGTCTGACACTAAGCTAAGGACAGGGGGAGATGTCACTGATGCTGGGCCTTTTTATTGTACTTATAGGATAGGTTAATCATTTAACTGCAAATTCACCTGGAAATGATTAAATTCAGGATAGTCACAGCCAAGGTACATCAAACAATGAGTCATTCAGGTAAGGTGATTCCCCAGTGTGACGTGAAGCACAACAAATGGGAGACCATCGATTTGTTCTCTTTCATGCTAACAGGCTCCACTGGCTGAGTTAACACACTGCATTCTGGAGAACCCAAACTAGATGTGTCCTCTTTTCCCAACAACAGCGTTATGTACAGCCAGCCACCTTCTGCCAAGGAGAAAACTGAGGCTCACAGAGGTGAAAATACATGGATCAGACCACCAGTCAGACTGATAGATAGGGAGCTTACACACAGCCCCGTCAGCCTCCAAACCCCCAACCCAGCACCTCAGCACCCCATTCCACTCTTCTTAGCAAGGGCGTTTGCTGTATTTTTAAGAAGAGGAAAAAAGCTGGGCGTGGTGGTGCACGCCTTTGATCCTAGCACTCTGGAGGCAGAGGCAGGTGGATCTTTGTGAGTTCAAGGGCAGCCTGGTCTACAGAGCGAGTTCCAGGACAGCTGGGGCTACAGGGAGACCCTGTCTCAAAAAAGACAAAAAAAAAAAAAAAAAAAAAAAACGAAAGAAAGAAAGAAAGAAAGAAGAGGAAAAAGGAGCCAGCTCAGGCTGGCTTGGAACTCACTATGTAGCCCACACTGGTCACAGACTCATCTTCACCCTGCTGCCTCAGTCTCCTGTGTGTCCGTCAATTTCACTCACTAGTGATTTTCCACTCATGATTGACTGCAGTATTCCTCACCCCCAGGACATGTGGTGACAGCAGGAGATGTGGCTGGTGATCACACAAAAGAGGAAGAGGCTGCCAGTGCCCAGCACAGATGTGCTCTGCAGCAGTTCAGCACCGTGCCCTACTGAGCGCAGAACACCTCATATCCCAAAGGAAACAGCAGCCAAGCTGAGGCTGAGGGACTCAGAGGTCAATATCTGGTGCTATCATCTAGGCTTTGGGAGGGAGGGTGTGTCAAGAAAAAGGTTTAATTTTCTTTTGCTCTAAAATAAGAAGTTTCAGATTTCTGTTTCTTTCAAGTAGATAATTCATTTTAGGCAAAAATGGCTGTTCAGGTAACAAATGTTAGCTGCCAGAGGAACTTAAAATATCTAATCAGACTGACAAGGTCCTAAAAAGACTATCAACTGTGGTATAAATAATTGAATGGTACACACTCAGAGATCAAAACTTATTTAACATCATAACTTAAGTGCTAGCAGCTGTTGACTATTTGCCAAAAAAAAAAAAAAAAGCTTAGATGAAAAATATCTGGGTGTTGGGAAATGTATCATATAAAAACCTGACATCTAAACAGACGTCATTTCACCAAGTTTCCTCTGTGGCCAAGCCTCTAACCTCCTAGGGCTGAGGCAGTGACTTCCTGTTGGAACTTGTATCTGGGCACACAGGGCATGCGTGTGAGACTACTAGGCTTGGCCTGCCCTTCCCTGGTGACACTACAGCTGACAGAGATGTTTACAGCTGCCACGCTTTCTTCTGTGTAGCTGCTTACTTATTAAGTCATTTCAATAAAACCCCTAATTCTGGGGCTGGAGAGATGGTTCAGCAGTTAAGAGTACTTGATGTTCTTGCAGAGGACCTAGGATTAGTTCCCAACATCCACATAATGGCTAACAACCATCTGTAACTTCAGTTCCAGGGAGTCCGATGTCCTGGCCTCTACAGGCACTGCATACATGCTGGGCACTTACAAACATGCAGGCAATACACTCACACACATAAAAGTAAAATAAATAAAACTTTTAAAATATCCCTAATTCTGAATATAGTCTTTTTTTCCTCATGGGCCAGCATGTCATTGACGGCAAGTACTGGGTGGCTTTTTCTTTAAATGAGATATAGAAAATAAGGCATTAAACTCAGAGCCCTTGCAAAAGCAATAGACTCAATACATGTCTTTCTTAGAAAAATATATAATCGGGGGCTGGAGAGATAGCCTAGCGGTTAAGAGCTCCAACTGCTCTTGCAGAGGACCCAGGTTCGATCCCCAGCACCCACATGGCGGCTGAAAACCATCTTTAACTCCAGTTCCAGGGGAATCTGACACCCTCTTCTGACCTCTGCGGCACTGCATGACATGGGTGCACAAACCTACATGCAGACAATACATTCATACACATATGAAAATAAATTTAAAAAAATTAAAAATATATATTAAAAAAAAGAAAAATATATAATCAAGCACATTGCACTGTATGCTTAGGAATCAAAACCCTTGGGTCAAACCCAGGGCTTCACGCATACTGTGTAAGCAAGCACTCTACCAACTGAGCTACAGCCTCAACTCTCCCTTTTATTATCTTTTTCGTGTGTGAACAATTCAGCCATTGTGTATAGGCCTAGATACAGCAAGGACCAGTCTGGTCAACATCAGGCATCAGATGGTTCTGTGGGTGGCACAGAGCCACTTCCTCTTCTGTGGAGAACACCTGCTGTTCCTATGCAAGGAATTTTCTTATTCTTGAAGATCTGGCTCTAGTGGTCTCCTCTTGGTGTCCAGGACCCCCCTTTCCCATCAGCACACCTAACTCCCTGAGAAGAATAAACTCTCTGTTGCAAAGGTCTCACCATTCTGGTTTCAGCTTAACTGTCACTTTTCTTGGGAAGGCCTTCTCGGGAGGGACACACCAAATGTCCCTCCCCCACTATTTGTCCATTTCCATCAGAGGCAATTAAAAGTTTATAATTATGTCATTTATTTGCTTCCTTGTTCCTCACCAGCAGTAGCTGTAGAATGCTTTAAAAGAAACAAATACATATAGGGAGACCCTGTCTCAAAAAGACAGAAAAAAAAAAAAGTGACAGACACAGCTTCTTCCTGGATGGATCTTTACAGTTCCTTTGGTAACGGCTGAGTTACGGTTTGGGCTATGGCTCCCCACCTTGAGACAGAACTTCTTGGTCTCCTGTGCAACAAGACACAGTGACTCCCTGAAGGATACAGGGCTTGCTCTGGGCTCTCTTTCTTTTTTTCTTTTTTTTTTTTTTGTCTTTTTGAGACAGGGTCTCCCTGTAGCCCCAGCTGTCCTGGAACTCACTCTGTAGACCAGGCTGGCCTTGAACTCACAAAGATCCGCCTGCCTCTGCCTCCCAAGTGCTAGGATTAAAGGCGTGCGCCACCACACCCGGCCCACTCTGGGCTCTCTTTCATCACCTTTAGCAACACCCAACTGAACATGGACAGTTCTCATTTTAGGATTACATACCATTCTGTGATTAACTATGGAAGGTGAAGTGAGATTGTACACCATCCAGCACACATGCTATAAAGTATGTTGTATGCTGAGCGTGGTGGCGCACACCTTTAATCCTAGCACTTGGGAGGCAGAGGCAGGCAGATCTTTGTGAGTTCAAGGCCAGCCTGGTCTACAGAGTGAGTTCCAGGACAGCCAGGGCTCCAGGGAGACCCTGTCTTGAAAAGACCTAAAAAAAAAAAAAAAAAAAGTATGTTGTAAAGCAAAATGTATCTGCTCAGTGAAAGAATTCCTTTAATCCACTGGGCCCTTCCAGCACTCTGCAAGGCTGTAGATGGAATTCTTGAACTTTATAGATGAGAAAATGAAGGCCCAGAGAGTGCCAGGTCTAGGCCAGCTGGCTGGTCAGTGGGAACGCAGAGCTGGTTCTTATTTCAAATCCAAGTTACAGGATTGGCGGTCTCCTCCCACTGACTCTGCAGGTTTTAACAATCAGATTGATTATTGGTGTGGCTGAAGCTTAATTATACACTTTCCAAACAGGATGGACTAGTCTCCTGACCACATTTTGTAATCCAGTGTTTCTCTTCCACATCAAACAGTATGTTGTACTGATGTAGAAAGGGAGACCCTGTCTCAAAAAAAAAAAAAAAAAAAAAAAAAAAAAAAAAAGAAAGTGTGATTGGGCAGAGCCTGGTGTCCTGGTGTAGCGTTAATCATTTCTAGAGCTGAAATAGGTGGTAGACGGACCTGTCCATAGCGGGTTATGGACCTGTCCATAGGGGGCCAGAGCGGCAAGCTGGGCGCAGAAAGAGCAGGGAGAGGCTGGAATGGTCAAGGTGGCCGCGCTTAGAAAAATAAGTAGGCACTGCATTTAAATAAAAGAAACTCAGTACATCTCTGACACGTGAACAAAAGGCTTTTGTGTTCGTTGCTTAAAGCATCTGGCTTTAGGCATTAGTTAATTCCAACAGTTTTAAAAAAGAAAATCAGTTAACTGAAGGCCAAGAATCCTTTCCCACCCTTGAGGCCCTGGGGTGAGAGTGTGCATCACAGGGCTCTCTGAGCATGTTATAAAGCAAAAAGATGCTAATCTCGAAAGGCACTACATACCAGTACAGTCTAGGAGACATCCAGACTAGTAGGTCATGTCAGTGTCCCATCTCTGCTCTCTGATGAGCTCTGGTTTTCCCAGGTGAAATCCTTGCCAGAGGGCCTGAGCTCAGGTATGCCATATGCACTAATGCCTTGCTCACCCACAGAGGGACTGTCTAGCTCTCTGTGAAAGGCTTTTTTTTTTTTTTTTTCTTGAAACAGTAAATGAACAATAAAAACCTATGAAGTGGCTGGGTATAGAGTTCAGTTAGTAGAGGGTTTGCCTAGCATACATGGAGTCCTGGGTTTGAACCCAAACAGTGCATCAACTGGGCGTGGTGGTGCACATTCGCAATCCTAACAGTTGGAAGTTGGAGACAGGAGGATCAGAAATTCAAGACCATCTGTGGCTATATAGCAAGTTCCAAGGGAGTCAGGATATACGAGGCCCTATTTAAGTCAGTAAAAGTAATGAATAAATATTTATATCACATATTTCCCATATCCTCTTTAATTATTTGTCTCCCCTGGTCTCAAGGAACTCATCATATAGTGGTATCTGCTCATCAGGCATGAGACGGAAGAAATATAGTCACTTAGTTCTCACGCCTGCCCTCATGCGGTCACCGTTACTGCTGTGTTGGTGAGGAAGCCAGTTTAAAGGAAAGATACACCCAAAGCCACACAGAAAATGGGGGCTGGGGAGGTAGCTCAGTAGTAGACACTTAATTCACCTGATCAAGGCCCTAGTTCAATCCCCAGCAAAAACATGTATAAACATACATACACATAGGCGTTCACACATAGCATCAAGGCCACACAGAAAGCAGACATCAGGGCCAAGGTCAAGAATGTCCTCTCGTGTCTTGTCCTGCATTGGGGTGCTCCACTGATAGAAAACCACCTGTTGCACCCCCACTGCCCCTCCCCCAGACTTGCAAAATGTTTAAAGCTAAATCAATTAAAGAGCACTCACTGGTGTTTTGGTAGATAAACAGTCTTCAACATTTATAGGCAATAATTAACAGACATTATCTAGAAACCCTGGCAGGCCTTTGCTGGCAGACCTTGAACTCCCCCGCCCCCCCTTTTTTCAAATGGACTTTGGTGTCTCTCTGATTCTTGGTACATCTTCTTGTCCTGCTTTTATGCCAACAAGGTAGGCATATGGCTCAAGAAGCCTGGCATATTAACATGTCCCTTACAGCCTTGGATCCATGAGAGTTTGTCGATGTGGGCTCGAGGCTTTCCTGGCCACTGGAGAACTCGCTGCATGCCAAGGTGCTGAAGCATGGTCCTTTCAGGCCAGTGCTCATAGGCCTTTAAATTAGCATTCTTTTAATATATGCAAGCTGGGCCAGGAAAGGACTTGCAGAGCACTCTACTGCCCATTAAGCTTGAATCATTAAGGCACAGAAAGCAATGACCCCATGGAAGCAAGATGCACCTCAGATTTTAACAAAGGGAATCTGCTTCTCCAGGGAGAGAGGGGAAGGCAAGAAGCAGCAACAGGAGAGGAGCCTCATCCTGGTGGGAGCGAGTGACAGACGGGTCTTGAAAATGAAATAGGAAAATGGCAAACTGAAAAAAGGAAGTGGCTTCTGACCCTTGTCTAGACTCTGGAATGAATAAGCCAACCCGATTATGATCAGTGTGAAGCAATGTGTACCAATTTTTATGAAGCTGTGAAGAAAAGCAGTGAGTCACGACACCAGAGGAAATTAAGTGCAGCATTTGCTGTGAAGACAGTGACTCATCATTATTGGAGGAGAAAGTCTGTTGCTTGTTTAGCTTTTTTTTTTTGGGGGGGGGTGTCTTTTTGAGACAGGGTCTCCCTTTAGTCCCAGCTGGCCTAGAGCTCACTATGTAGACCAAGATGGCCTTGAATTCACAGAGATTGGCTTGCTTCTGCCTTTTGAGCACTGGGATTAAAGGAATGCATCACCACGTATAGCTGACTTTTTTTTTATGTGCATGAGTGTACTGTCTGCATGTAGGTTTGTGCACCTGTGTCGTGCAAAGCCATGGAGGTCAGAAGAGGGCGTCAGATTCCCCTGGAACTGGAGTTCAAGACAGTTCTCAGCCGCCATGTGGGTGCTAGGGATTGGACCCAGGTCCTCTGTAAGAGCAGTCGGCGCTCTTAACCGCTAGGCCATCTCTCTAGCCCCAACTGATTTTTTTGTTTTTTGATTGGAGTGGATGTTGATGTCTTAAGGAAAAGTGGGACGGAACTCAGAGTGGGCAGCTCTGAGGGAAGGCCACCTAAGAATCTCATTCTTATCAAGCCCTGCTAGTCAGAAATTACTGGCAAGTTGACTTAAGTTCTAGTTTGTACGTAAGATTTGGAAAGCCAGCAAGACTCCCTGGAAATTCTTTATTTGAAAAGTAAAATTTGAGCCCAGTGTAATTACACGATCTTTAATCCCAGTACTTGGGAAGCAGAAGCAGGTGGATCTGTGAGTTTGAGGCTAGCTGGTCTACTTAGTGAATTCTGGGGCAGTTAGGGCCACCTAGTGATGAGACCTTGTCTTAATTAAAAAGAAAGGATGGAAGAAAGAACAGAGAAAAAAGTGAAATTGAGGAGAGTGGATATAATGGCTTGGCCGAGACTGTACTGTGATCTGAACCCCCGACTCTCTGACCTCTGCACAGTAGAAATGTCTTGTACACCATAAGAGAATTGCTAGCTAGATATGGTGATCCCAGCACTGGACACAGGGTGGACATGAGAAAGAACTGCTTAAAAAGATTATGTATATCTACATAATGCAATACTAGGTAGTTTTAAAAAGAGGGCTGGGGATATAGTGCTTGCCTAGCTTGTGCAAGGCTCTGGATTTGATCCCCAGTATCACACACACACACACACACACACACACACACACACGAACAAACAAAAACACAAAAAACAAAGCAAAACACAGTATTTCTTATTCAACTGATCTCGTTCACAGGGCTGACAGAGACAACATGCTAGTTGGTAACTAAGTACATGCATGCACTTGCTGTTGCTCACATAAGAGTTGAATGTTGCTTTCTTGAATCCATTGGTAGTTCTCTAGTAAGCAGCCTGGACACCCAACTAGTCTGGTTCAGGAGAGGGAGATGCACATGGGAAGGGCAGCCATGCTCCACCAAGGCTACCTTTCATGATAGTGTCACAACCGTTAAGTGGGTACTAGAAGGGCTCTCTGCTTTTCTAACAATGAAGGTTACGAGCAATGATCAATGTTAGAAGGGGTCTGAGAAGACATAGAGTCCATGCTTTGACCCTAGGGTTGCTTTATGAAGAATATAGCAAGAGACAGGTGAACGGGTAACAGTTGTTTTAGACTGTGTTTTCAGGTTGAGGTAGAGGCCACTGTTTCATTCCTGCAGCACAGGGAGGGTAGCAAACCCACCCAGGACAGCATGGGTCAGTCTTTATCTTACTGTACTACTAAAGATGCCACTGAACTGTGATCTACATAGATTCATCAATTCTCACCTAAGTGTACACACTTATACCTGAGTCAGGAGAGAGAACTTCATAGACAAGTTTTTTTTTTTTTCCCTTTAGTTTCCCCCTTTAAAATTTTTTTGTGTCAGGGTCTCATGTATACCAGGTTTGCCTCAAGCTCTCTCTGTAGCAGAGGATGACCTTTAACTTCTGACCGTCTTGTTTCCACTCTTAAGTACTAGTTTACAGCCGTGTGCTGCCACAATGCCCATCTTTATAATGAGATTTTTTTTTTTTTTTTTGTCTTTTTGAGACAGGGTCTCTCTTTAGTCCCAGCTGGCCTGGAGCTCACTCTTTAGACCAGGCTGGCCTTGAACTCACAGATATCCACCTGCCTCTGCCTCCTGAGTGCTGGGATTAAAGGCATGTGCCATCATGCCTGGCAACATGAGACCCTTCTAACAAATAAACAGAACATTCCAGGTCCCCCCAAGTATCTTCAGGCTTACTTACTTTGCGAGGCTTCACCTTGTCTTGTAAGTCATACTGGCCAATTCCTTTGTAGCTGATTCCAAGCCACCAAGGAAGTCCCTGTTTATCCTAAAAGATGGAAAAGAGAGAGAGAGAGAGAGAGAGAGAGAGAGAGAGAGAGAGAGAGAACCAAGATCTAATTGTTAAAACATCTAGAGGTGAAGTAATATTTACCAATGTCCTCCCTTAACAAGTACCAAGTCAAATCTGTCTTGGTAAACAGATTGGTAAAACCTTACTTAGAAATTTAACTCTATTTTCTTAGGGTTTCTTCAAATAAGATGAGTATGTCAAAAAGCCAACACTGTTATTATCATACAGAAGAATGAAACGTTACTGTTTTGACTAAATTGTTGGGGAGGACAAAAAATGTAATTCAACCAACAATTAATCCAGTACAAAGCTCGTTATAATTTTTTTTAAAAAGGAGTCTTTGTTCTCTCGATTAACAACCAGCTATAAAGGTTGGGGAAGTTTCCAGAGTTATGAAGAAGACAAGAGAGGAGGTTCTGAATCCTTACGCTCATAACACAAGTAACAATTGTTCACCTGTACACCAGCATGTGTATGAATACTCATCTTGTGTTACACATGACGGGGAGAGCAAGATTTGTTTCATAAATTGATGCATTAAGTCTTTCAAATGGAAAGAGTATTGACAGAGGGAAAGAAAAATTTAGGCTTAGACGTATTTGGAAATGCAAAGCAGGATTAGTGAGAATCAAGATGAAATTGATACATGTGTTTAGTCCAGGGAGTCCTCATTATAAAAGTATGTATTATCCGATTTCCCAACATCTGCAATGGGTAAAGATGTCAGCGTCATCATGGCATCAAAAGCCACTCAAGAACTAAATGTTATAAAATGATTCTTCGGGGCTGGAGAGATAGCCTAGCAGTTAAGTGCACCGACTGCTCTTGCAGAGGATCCGGGTTCAATCCCCAGCACCCACATGGTGGCTAAGAACCATCTGTAACTCCAATTCCAGGAGAACTCCAGTTCCAGGGGAATCTAAAACCCTCTTCTGACCTCCACAGCATTGCACAACACGGGTGCACAGACTTGCATGCAGATAGTACATTCATACACATACAAAAATAAATAAAAAATTAAAAAAAAATAAAATGATTCTTCTTTCAAAGAAAGCTCCCCTCTTCAACTATGCATTATCCTTCATCCAACTGCTTCTTAGCCAACATCCTCCTGCTTGACCACAACACGAGAAGACAGAACACCCTGACGACACAGTGGCACTTAAATCCTGCAGCGGCTTCGGCGTCTCCCACAGCTGTTCCAGGTGATACTGGGCATTGCGTGGTTATACACAGGGATGATCAGACGAGGACTTGGTAGCATTAGAGAAGTGACCAATTGGAAAACTAAAGTCAGTGGGGTTAGAAGTACCCAGAGGATGACCTAGGACTGGCATTCCAGGTACTGTTAGAAAGCTGGTACTCAATAACTTATAGTGTTGCCGCCATTGTGAAATCTCTGATATGAAAAGCATTTACCTTTACTGCATAGTAATGGACTCCATAGGTTGGGAGTGCTTCAACTATTTTCATATACCTATAGAAAATGGATAAATGTTATAACCTCATTAAAGCAATCAAAAGAAACAAAATTTGTTTCTACTTCCCTCCTTTAACCATTTCTACTTCTCTCCTTTAAACATTCCTAATCTCATCATCTCACAATAGAATAATAAACCCTTATGGGGACTAAATATTTTAGTCTTCATCCAAATGGTAGGCGGTTTCTAACAGAACCTTAACTCCCCAAATCTACAGGAAATCCTATATCCTATTTCTTTGAGTTAGAAATAAATTGCATTTTTGCACGACACGGGTACACAAACGTACATGCAGACAGTACACTCATACACATAAAAAAAAAAAAAAGAAAGAAATTGCATTAAAAACTGAAATTGTGCCGGGCATGGTGGCGCATG
>VZQC01010158.1:579054-613853 GCA_009823505.1 Rhizomys pruinosus
TTTTTTTTTTATGTTATGAGTGTACTGTTCTTCATGTAGGTTTGTGCAACAGTGTCATGCAATGCACAGAGGTCAAAGTCAGAAGAGGGTGTCAGATTCCCCTGGAACTGGAGGTTTTTTTTTTTTTTTTTAGCTGCCATGTGGGTGGCTGGGAATCAAACCCGGGTCTCTCAAAGAGCAGTGGCCGCTTTAGAACAACCAAGAGCCATCCTCCCAGCCACGAGGTTGATATTTTTTAAAATTCCAGAAGTGAGTTCCAGGACAGCTGGGGCTACAGGGAGAAAGAAAAAAAAAAGAAGAAAGAAGAAAGAAGAAAGAAGAAGGAGGAGGAGGAGGAGGAGGAAGAGGAGGAGGAGGGGAGGAGGAGGGGGAGGAGGAGGAGGAAGAGAGGGAGGAGGAGGAGAGGAAGAAACACATCACAGCCTAGAATTGTGGTGCCTTCCTATAACTGGGAGGCTGCGGTAGGACTAACTGTAAGCGTAAGAGCAGCCTGAACTGTATAAGATGACCTTGTCTGAACTGCACCCACCCCATGATTCTATGTATATAAAGTGCAAAGCAAGCAGAATGAAACCAGGCAGCATGCGAGTGCCTGTGAGGACGCTGGACAGCCATGGGATATGTGTGTGAGTGTGTGTGAGAGTGTGTGAGAGAGTGTGTGAGTGACTGTGTGTGTGTGAGTGTGAGTGTGAGTGTGACTGTGAGTGTGTGTGACCGTGAGAGTGTGTATGTGACTGTGTGTGACTGTGTGAGTGTGAGTGTGTGTGACTGTGACTGTGTGTGTATGAATGTGAAAATATGTGTATGTGTGAGAATGTGTGTGTGAGAGTGTGAGAGACTGTGTGTGTGTGAGTGTGACTGTGAGTGACTGTGTGTGTATGGGCATGAATATGTGTTTGTGAGAAGACTGTGCGTGTGTGTGTGTTTGTGAATCTGTGTGTGTGTGTCAGTGTGTGTGACTGTGTATGTGTATGAGTGAGTGACTGTGTGTGAGTGTGTGTGACTATGTGAGAGTGTGTGAGTGTAAGTGTATGAGTGTGAGAGTGTGAGTGTGTATGGCAGTGTGTGTGACTGTGTGTGTGAGTGTGTGTATGTGTGTGTGTGTGTGACACAACAGATGTGGCAGGGAGAATTCTGGGCCGTGGCTGCATGGCTGTGTAATCTCTAATTTGTCCTTTATCCAGTCCGGATGTTTTAAACACTCTTCTGTTTAATAATTCCTTTTTTTTTTTTTTTTTTTGTCTTTTGGAGACAGGGTCTCCCTGTAGCCCCAGCTGTCCTGGAACTCACTCTGTAGACCAGGCTGGCCTTGAACTCACAAAGATCCACCTGCCTCTGCCTCCCAAGTGCTAGGATTAAGGCGTGCGCCACCACACCCGGCTCTGTTTAATAATTCATAATAAATCCAACAGAACATGGCCAGCGAGTGGACACGGGCGGGGGGTGCTGAAGGACGAGTTACTATTTAGAACAGAGGTGCTATGATGTTAAAGTGAGGGGTTGCAATCCACAGACCAAGAAGTAAACCCACCACTCGCACATTATTCCAGAGGGTTAATTCCTGTTCTGTTCAGAGTTTAGGAACAAACAGGATTTCACATTTGAGTGCACAGACAGTGGTTGAGTAGTTATTTTTTCAACCTCCTGGGGAATTTGCCTGGGAGTCTGAGCCCCTGTGGAGCCACTGAGCTTGCAGGGCCAATTAGGGCTGGCTTCGGTGCAGAAGGCCCCTCCCCTTTGGCCAGGCAGCACTGTTTATGTGAACCAGGATCAACCTCCGCGTGCACAGGAGGCTCTGAGAGCAGCTGCAGGGGTGAGGACACCTCCTGGAGACATCTCTGCCTTTCACTAGCAATAAATCAGCTCACCCTGGCTAGACACTCCTGACCCTGATGGTAATGGATATGTGACTGTAAAGACACACTTGACCAGAACTGTCATGTGGGACTGATTTCTCCAGGTCTCAGCCAGAGACAAGGCCCAGAAATCTACGTGCTCTGGTGTTCCTCAGTGAGCACACCCACAGTGGTTTTCCTCTGTCATTTCAGGGGGAATGTAAAAGCCATCGTGCAGAGCAGGTTCACAGGCTGGCAAGATGGCTTGGTGGGTAAAAGCGCCTGCTGCCACATCTGATAACCTGCGTTGGATCCCTGGACCCACAGGGGGGAAGGAGAGAATGGATTCCCACAAGTTCTCAGACCTCCACATCTGCTCTGTGTGCCAGGACGCAAACACACACAAAATAAGTAAAATGTATTTTGAAAAAGGCTGGGTGGTACACTTAAGTCCCAGCACTTGGGAGGCAGAGCCAGGCAGATCTCTGTGAGTTTGAGGCCAGCCTGGTCTAGATAGTGAGCTCTAGGCCAGCCTGGGCTACATAGAGAGACCTTGTCTCAAAAACAACAGCAACAACAACAACAACAACAACAACAAAAGGCATGCATTTTATTGTATGGTCCAGTCTGAGCCCTGGCCCTAGGCATTCTAGAATCTTCTTTCAATAGTGTTCTTGAAGCTTCTCTGGCCCTCCACTGCAACCATCTTGTAGGTGATGATTCTCCTGCACATTCCCAACCTCCATCTCCAGGCTACTTGTTTTCCTTCACTGTCCTCAAAAAGCCCAAATGGAATGTGACATCCCCGTCCTTTTTTTAAGAAAGCCACATGGTTGGTTGGCAAAAATCAAGGCCACCCTTTATGTGCTCGGGCACATGTGGGGCAAATCCACCCCCAGCAACTGTGAGCACCTGCTTGTGGCAAATTGCAAGCTTGCTCACAGCCACCTGCCATCGGAAGCTGGCATGGAAGGGAGTGCCAGCAATTAGCAAGCTGCACTTGTTAGCAGAAAGCAACCATTACTGCCTGTGCTTGGTGTGAGGGCAAGCCTAGGTTTCTAGGACAGTCTAAAGAAAACAGAACAGGGCTGGGCATGTAGCTCCATTGGTAGAATGCTTGCCTAACATGCATGAAGACCTAGGTTTGACATCTAGCACTGCACAAACTGAGTGTGGTGCTGCAAGGTAGAGGACTTAATTGCCTACAATAGCAAGTTTGAGACCAGCCTGGGCTACACAAGACCCTGTCCCCCAGAATGAAATAGGGAAAATAATAAACAAAGCAGGCCCCGTCCTCCCTTTCCTGATTGGTGCCACAGAGCCTCCTTCCTTGAAACCCAGCCCCAAATGCATGTTTAAATATAAGGAACAGGGGCTAGAGAGATGGCGTAGCAGCTTAGAGTGCTGGCTACTTTTGTGAGGACCTGGGTTCAGTTCCCAGCACTCACATGGAGGCTAACAACTGTTCATAGCTCAGATATCAGCGAATCTGAAGACTTCTGGCTCCTGCTTCGTCGCACACATAGTGTGCATACATACATGCAGGCAAAATACTCATAACTCATGCACACAAAATATAAATAAAACTTTAAATAAAGACAGAAATATAAGAACCAAACAGAAATACCCAAAGGTTGAAAAGAAATAAACTCTTTAAAAAAGTTAACTTGGAGAGACAGAGGAATGGTTCAGCAGTTAAGAATGATTCCTGGGGCTGGAGAGCTAGCCTAGCGGTTAAGAGCACCGACTGCTCTTGCAGAGGACCCGGGTTCGATCCCCAGCACCCACATGGCGACTAAGAACCGTCTGTAACTCCAATTCCAGGAGAACTCCAGTTCCAGGGGAATCTGAGACCCTCTTCTGACCTCCGCGGCATTGCACGACACGGGTGCACAAACCTGCATGCAGACAGTACATTCATACACATACAAAAATAAAAAAATTAAATAAAAAAAAATGCAAAAAAAAAAGAGAATGATTCCTTCCTGACCCAAGTCATTTAGCCCACAAGCACCTGGAACTCTAGCGTCAGGGGATCCACACCTTCTGCTGGCTTCCATGGGTGCCTACATTCAAGAGCATATACATACAGACACATAGACACATAAATAAAATTAAATCTTTTAAAAAGTTAACTTGGGAAGCCAGGAGTGGTGGCGCACGCCTTCAATCCCAGCACTTGAGATGCAGAGGCAGGCGGATCTCTGTGAGTTCAAGGTCAGCCTGGTCTACAAAGCAAATTCCAGGACAGCTGGGGCTACAGGGAGACCCTGTCTCAAAAAAAAAAAAAAAAAAAAAAAGTTAACTTGGAAATGGAATTCTTTTTACATTTATATCTAAGAATAATTCAAAATGTTTTTTTTTGTGTGACTGTGAAAAAACAACAACTATAGTTATACCTTCTGGCTGAGCCCACTATGAGGACACATGTCTAGAATTCCAGTACTTAAGAGCCTGAAGTGGAAGGATCTCCAATTCTAACATAGCTGGACCTTGTCTAAAATAAATAGATAAGTAAATAAAGATAAACAAATAAAGGAAAGATAAAAGTCTGTTTGAACACTCTAGATAGTTCTGTTATTTGAAAGTATACCATCTAGCCTCCATTTATCAGACATTAACTCAAGGGTTGCAAACAGGCCTCAAGGACCTGAGTAAGTCCTCATAGCTGGGAACTTTTGTTTAATCCTATGTTCCATGGATTTACTGCTAGAGAATGGAGCTAATTCCAAACACTTGCTGGTCCTCTGCATTGCCTTACATAGGCTCTGAGGATGGGTCTCTTTCTTATCTGTGCTTGCCAGAACCCTATCAGTGCTTCCAGGTTTCCAGCTCTCATGAAGGTATGTATGCAAGAGGGCTAATAACCCTAACAGAAAAGTGGGTTTCCTGTCTATAAATAGGTGTAACAGGTGCCAATCCAAGTACTATTTAAGCTGGATCCAGAGTTTAAGGCCACTAGCTTGTCTCAATGATGTAATTATCAAAAGGATCTTGTTTACTATTTATAAACATCAATTTTATTGATTAGTTCACTGGCATTGATGACTACCTCCAGGCTAAGCAAATCTAGGTACACACCCTTTCTATTTAGAACAGCCTTGTACTGGGCAGATGAAATGCCTTCAAATTGGCCCTCATTTAAAATCATGTTTCTTGTGTGTGGGATGTAGTTCAGTGGTAAAGTGCTTGCCTAGCAACTACTAGGCCTTGAGTTTGATTCCCACCCTCCCACGCACAAGAATCAAATTCATGTTTCTTTCAGTAGTCTGTGGAATTTGGCCTTCAGTAGTAAATTTAGTTTGTTGTCTGCTTTGCTTAGAGATTTCTTTTACTATTTATGTTTGTGAAACATCTCCTGTATCCAGGCTGGCCTTGAGTTTGCTACATATTGAAGGATGACCTTGGACTTCTGATTTTCTGCCTCCACCTTCCTTTCAATGCTAGGCCTACAGGCCTGTGTCATCACGGCCAGTTCATCCAGCACTGGGGATCAAACCTAGGATTTCCTACATGTTAGACAAGCACTCTCTACCAACTAAGCCGCATCCCTAGCAGGTTCTGATCTAATGCTGATACCTTTGGCCAGAGATGATTCTTGACTCACAATGGGGTTATGTCCTGATAAAACAATTGTAAGTTAAAAATGAAGTAAAAAAAAAAAAAGGTGTGTGTGAGTGTGTGAGTGTGTGTGTGTGTACACTTATGTGCCAGAATGCATGTGTGGAGGGTAGAGGACAACTTTTAGAAGTCAGTTCTCTCCTTCCACTTGTTAAGGTACCTTCTCTTCTTTCTGCCTCTATGTTCTACCCTGGCTGGCCCATGCGTTTCCAGGAGATTCCTTGTCTCCCATCTTGACATAAGAATTCTGGGATAACAGGGATGTGCCCCAGTATCCACCAACTTTGTGTAGGCTCAGGGGATTGAACTCAGGTCATCAAGCATGCACAGAATGTAATTTTACCCACTGAGCCATCTCGCTAGCTCCTGACAATTCTTTTTATTTTTGGTCTTTTCAAGGCAGGGTCTCCCTGTAGCCCCAGCTGGCCTGGACCTCACTGTGTAGACCAGGCTGGCCTTGAACTCACAAAGATCCACCTGCCTCTGCCTCCCAAGTGCTAGGATCAAAGGCGTGGGCCACCACACCTGGCAACCATTCATTTTTTAAAAACAGTGACTCACTATGTAGCTTGGCCTTGAACTCACAACCTCACAATATTCGACCCCAGAGTGCTAGTATTATGGGCATATGCCACCATGCCCATTTAAAATGCACTTGCTACACCCGACTTTTTGCCTGTTATAGCTTGGTTTCACAGCCCACTGTGGGGTGTTGGTTACTTACTCTGCCACATGAGGCCCTGGTTTTCACCCCTAATGCTGTGGTCCTGTTACCTCAACATCTGGGAGGTGGAGACAGGAGAGACGTTTAAAGCCATCCTTAGCTATATGGTGAGTCGGAGGCCAAATAGGGATGCATGAGACACTGTCTGTGCTGGTTCCCTCAAGTGAGGAAGTTTTTCTATTGGACTGGCCTGTGGCCATGTCTGTGGGGTATTTTCTTGATTGTTGAGTGGTGTGGGAGGGCCTAGCCGACTGTGGGCGGTGCCACCCCTGGGCAGGTTGTACTGTGTTGTATAAGAAAGCTGGCTGAGCACAGGCCTGGGGAACAAGCCAGTAAGTAGTGTTCCTCCATGGCCTGTGCTTCAGCTCCTGTCTCCAAGTTCCTGCCCTGAGTTCCTACCCTGGCTCCCCAAGGATGAACTGTAAACTATAAGGTGAAATAAACCCTTAAGTTGGTTTTGATCAGTGTTTCTATCACAGAAATTGAAAGCAAACTAAAACACCCTGTCTTAAAAGAAAGTAAAAGTCAGGTTCTCAGGTTCTATTCCAGACCTACAGGATCAGAAAGGTTAAGGAAGGGGTTGAACAATCTGCATGTATCAAATGGTTTAAAAGCCATTTCAGTGGAATAAAATGGAGGTTTTATGGGCAGGGTCAGGAAACAGCCATTTGAAAGAGATGGTCAGGGGAGGGGGAGCCCACAGGCTTCTGGGTGGACAGCACAGAGGGCAGTTTTAGGAGACTGCAGGTGACCTATGGTGACATGGCTCGATGGTGTTACTTCATCCCCTCATGAACTCTTAGAAGACAACAGCTTGCTCTGGGTAGCAGAGACCAGGGCAGACACTTGCTCTGCAGGCTGGTCAAGCTTACTTTACTCCATCTATTTGGCTCTATTTCCTCCAGCTTCTACAAGGAGGGGGCAGACAATGAGGAAAGGACAGAGAGGGCAAGGGGAAGGCTGGTCATCTGGACTAGCAGCTTCTGATTTCCTTATTCGGGCGGGATGGCCTCTGATGCATTCCATCAGAATGTGTGTCTCTTGGTGGCAACAGCCTGCCTTTATAAACTAGATCAAACAGGATTAACTCAAACTGGATTAACTGCAGGAAGGATCTGAGATAACAAGACTTAATACATTATCTATTACTCATTATTTATTGAGCCAAACCAAACCCAAACTACAGGCTACACTTGTCTTTTAGTAGCAAAATAGACCAAATTACCCCGCTTGACTTTTTTTTTTTTTTTGGTCTTTTTTGAGACAGGGTCTCCCTGTAGCCCCAGCTGTCCTGGAACTCACTCAGTAGACCAGGCTGGCTTTGAACTCACAAAGATCCGCCTGCCTCTGCCTCCCAAGTGCTAGGATTAAAGGCGTGCGCCACCACGCCCGGCCAAGGGACTTTTAAAAAAGACACGGGCTCACATAACCCAGGTTGATCTGGAACTTGTTATATAGCTGAAATTGGCCTAGAATTTTTTTAATCTTATTAATATTTAAAATTTTATGTATATGCATATTTTACCTGCATATATGTAAGTGCATGCATGTGTATAAAGCCTATGAAGCCAGAAGAAAGCATCCGGATCTCCTGGAACTGTGGTTAGGGATGGTTGTTAGCCACCATGTAAGTGCTGGGAACTGAACCCAGGTCCCTGGCCTTGAATTCTTGATCTTCCAAAGTGCTGGGATTACAATCATGTGTCATCTTGTCCAGCTCCAAATTCAGTTTTTTTGATTAATGTTTTAAATATACTATAAAACCATAGTTATTTTGAGGGAATTTTTTTTTTTTTTTGAGGGAATTTTCAAACAGGGATTAGAAACGTGGCCAAGAAGCCTGACTTCTCTATGGAAGCCTATCTGATGGCACAAAGCATGCTGGATGACCAGCTTTTTCTACTCACAGGCACATACAGCAGTATTCAGGATTCACACCTACCCACCTGTGCTATCTCTGCTACCCTTCTAGAACAGAGGCCTGTGACAGGATGAAGAGTGTAAGGATCCATCTGACACTTCCATTTGCAGTCAATCAGACAGCATGGAGCTCAAGTTCATTCAACACCTGATGATGTTATTTCGGGGTGGGGGTAAGTAAGAATAAGAAGTAAACAAAGAGTCTCATGTCCAAGCTGATGTCTACCTTGCTATTTAGTCAAGGCTGACCCTGAACTTCAGATCGTCCTGCCTCTACCTGCCAGGCACTGGGATTACAGGCTTATGTAACTCAACCAGTTTATGTGGTGCCGTGGAGTGAACCCAAGACTTCATGAGTGCTAGGCCAGCAACGCCAACTGAGTTACACACCTAGCCCCCAAATATAAGACCCTCCCACCCCCTTCATACTAAGGCTAGAACTCAGGGCCTACTAATCTGCTACAACCCTAAATCCCAAGGCCATTCCTGATTACTACAAACAGTTTAGAACAACTACTTATAGACTAAAGTTCATTCCGTAACAGCTAAAAGAATTTGCTGCTGCTACTTTCTACCTGTCCAGATGACTTGGTAGCTAGCAACATGTCCACAGGACCAGAAATTTGGTCTTCAAGCTCAGGTACCAAGTGGGAAGAAGAGCAGAAAATTTCAGAGAGGATAAAATGGGTGGGGCGGGGTGTAGGAAAAGCCCACCACTGGCAAGACAGATGTGGCCCCTCCTTCCCTCCTGAGCTACAGGTTCCTTACACTTGGATTTGGATTTTCCTCCCTCCGCACTTAGTACCTCCTAGATCACACTTTAAACCAAATGAGGTTGCAAGTATTTACAGAGGGAGGGTGAGACCTGAAGGACCAGCACCGCTGGCTTATCTGCCGAAGCCTGCTTCCTCTTTCATCTCCTCAAGGGGAGCTGCTTTGGGCTTCAGGTGTGAGCGTGCATCCTAGACTGCCTCTGGTCTCCAGCTTCCATGGGAATCCTCAGCCCTTCCTCAATAGAACAATTAAAAGAAAATAATGCAATCTGCTTCAAAGGATTCCCAACCCCGGGCACTTGCTGCCTCATGGAATGCTCAGCACTGTGCTAATGTGAGCTGGTTTTGCCTTCATATCAACCCAAGATGTAGCTGTTATTTCTAATTGCAGATAAGAAACTGAGCTCTAAAGCATACTCTAGTCTGCCCACTAACCCACCAGAACAGACACATGGGCAGCTAAGGGAAACCTTGGAAAAAGATCAAAAGAGCAACCCAAGCACTTGATACTTGGAATAATAAGTTTGGACTTAGAACTGGATTTATTGCAGTTGGTAGAATACTCGACTAGCACACTGCATAAACCAGGTGTGGCAGTGCATGCCTGGGATCCCATCACTCCAGAAGTAGAGGAAGAAAACCTAAACTCAAGGCCATCATCTTGGCTCTATGGCAAGGCCTGGCCCAGCCTGGGATCCCTGAGACCTTGTCTCAACAAAACCAAACTGTATTTCCTCTCAAGTTTCCTATTCCTAGTTTTGTGGTCTTAGATAAACATCCCTTTATGAGGCCATTTCTAGATTGATTTTAAAAGTAGAGATTGTGCCAGGTGTGGTGGCACACACCTTTAATCTGTGCACTCAGGAGATAGAGGCAGGTGGATCTCTAAGAGATTAATGCCAGCCTGGTCTATATAGTGAGTTCCAAGCTAACTTGGGCTATAGGGAAACCTTGTCTCAGGAAAATGAAACAAAACAAAACAAAATCCCCCCAAAACAACAACAAAAAGGTAGTGACACATTTGTAGAGTTACTGGCAATATTATAACAGATTGTTACGAAGACACCTGGTTAAGTTCAGTAAATGTGCACCTTCCTTTCCCAGAGCTCACCAAACAAGACTACAGACCAATTTACTCCTATCTTCAGTCTCAGAGTAGACTGGGAGATTATTATTATTATTATTATTATTATTTTATATTCGTGTGTGTGTGTGTGTGTGTGTGTGTGTGTGTGTGTGTCTTAGCACATGAGTGGAGATCAGAGGATAACTTTAAGGAGTTGGTTCTCTCCTTCTAACATGGTAGGTCCCAGGGATTGAACTCAGGTCTTCAGGCTTGGTGGCAAGCACATTTTCCACTGAGCCATCTTGTTGGCCTGGGGTATTATTATTATTTTCACTGAGGAGAATGCAAAGTGGGTGGTCAAGTTTAGAGTTGCCAGAATAAATACTTATGACACAATCATACTAAAGAAATATGTTAGTTATCTGAAATTCAAATTGAACCTGCATATATATTTTTATTTGCTAAATCTAGTAACCCTAAGGGTTTGCAATAAACTACAGGGGAAAAGGACTTTAGTCTGTAATTTACTTATTTGCTTTTAGACAGGGTCTCACTGTGTTATAGCTCTGGCTGCTCTAGAACTCAATATGTAGACCAGGCTGACCTCAAACTCACAGAGATCCACCTGCTTCTGCCTTCTGAGTACTGGGATTAAAGGTACACACCACTGTACCCAGCCTGGAAAAGGGCTTAGAAGTAATTTGCCTAATTCTGTTGGGAGCAGTGGAGGTACAGGTATGACAGAATCTCAGAGTCTGGTATCCGACAAAAGTGTGGCCTTGAAGCCTCCTCTTCCAACATCACAGTCAACCCATGGTTTAAGTATCAAATCCTGCCTCTCTCAGCCTTCTACTAAAGATGCATCCAGAGCAGGACACTGGCTAGTGTCTGGGAAGTACAGCCTCTCTCAGGTAAAGCTCATTTGTTGTGTTTCTAGATGGGGCCTATTTTGTAAAGCAGGAGAGACCACTGCCCTTCTGCAGGCCTGATGAGGATTGTTCTAGTTTGTCTTCCATTGCTGTGACAAAACACTCTGACCGACACCAACTTGGGGAGGAAAGGGTTTATTTAGCTTACATCTCCTGGGTCACAGTTCATCACTGAGGGAGCCCAAGGCAGGAACTCAGGGCAGGAACCTGGAGGTAGGAGCTGAAGCACAGGCCATGGAGGAATGCTTGCTCCCCTGACCCATGCCCAGCCTGCCTTCTTATACGGTACACAACAACCTGCCCAGGGTGGCACCACTTATTGTGGGCTGGGCCCTCCCACACTGCTTGACAATCAGACAATACTCCACAGATGTGGCCACAGGCCAATTCCCCAATTGAGGCTCCCTCAACTCAGGAGTGTCAAGTTGACACTAAAGCTGTCCAGCACAAGGATCAACTGTCAAACGTTTTTTTGTCTTTTTGAGACAGAGCCTCCCCATAGTCCCAGCTGTCCTGGAACTCCCTATGTAAACCAGGCTGGCCTTGAACTCACAGTGATCCGCCTGGTTCTGCCTCGTGAGTGCTGGGACTAAAGGCGTGAGCCACCACACCTGGCCAAACTATTTCTTTTAAAAAGTCTACATAATTTCAAATATTAAAGAAAATGTGGTGAAGGATTTTTTTCTTTTTTCTTTTTTTTTTGGTCTTTTCGAGACAGGGTCTCCCTGTAGCCCCAGCTGTCCTGGAATTCACTCTGTAGACCAGGCTGGCCTTGAACTCACAAAGATCTGCCTCTGCCTCCCAAGTGCTAGGATTAAAGGCGTGTGCCACCATGCCTGGCAGGATTTTTTTTCTAAGCATTAACTGGCTTGCTGAGGTCTCTAGTCATATCTACTTTGAACTGTCAACTTTTAATAGCTGGTAGAAAAAAAAATAGAATCCACATGAATGATTCAGACTGAGAATCAGGTTAACATGAAAATCTGTAAATATTTAAAAGAAAAAAATTAATTTTCATAAAATTGATAGGGACAGAAACAGCCATAATTGACAGGGACTTGTTTTATTTATTTATTTATTTATTTATTTATTTATTTATTTATTTATTCTGCTTCTTTAGTCACTAGAGTTTCAATTTTGCAAAACAAAAAAGTTTCGCAGGGCGTGGTGGCGCACGCCTTTAATCCTAGCACTCGGGAGGCAGAGGCAGGCAGATCTTTGTGAGTTCAAGGCCAGCCTGGTCTACAGAGTGAATTCCAGGACAGCTGGGGCTACAGGGAGACCCTGTCTCAAAAAGACCAAAACAAAACAAAACAAAACAAAAAGTTTCATAGATTGGCTGCGCAATGTGAATTCAGTTAATATGAATGTCTTGAATTCTCACAGATGGAGGAAATGGTAATTTCTATATTGTATACATTTCACCATGGTTGAATTATTTTTTTTTAAGTTCTCATTCAAATATAGAGTAAGAAAATGGCTATGTGGGAGAGCACTATAGGCTGTGTTTTCTTCCCAATACACAGAAAGTAAAAATCTGGCAAAGTTCCTACTGAGACAAGTGAAAATTATATACAGTCCACTTGGAGCCCTAGAGCTTTGTCCCTTCTTCCTGGGTGATTCAGGCCCACCCTGACCTTGCAGACTGTGGATTCACCGCATTAGTCACGGGAGCGCAGCTAACAGCACTGGGTTATGTTAGGGATCCTGTTATCACTCTGCATTTCACACTAAGAGACATGGAAATGTTTATCAGCAAGAATGCAGGGCTCCCTCCCCGCCATGTCAGCCTTTTGCTGCCTCTGAGCAGCATAAGTAGTTTGTGTTGTGGCTCTCCATCGGTGTGGAAGGCTGACCCACCAACATCCTAGCAAGTCACCGTGACAACACACTGAACTTCACTCCATTCCCACATAGCTGTCAGAAGTGTCCTGGCCTGGTCCAGTCCAGTGGAGAGGATCCCAACAGGCAAAGAGAATAGAACCGATCTATTCAGGGCTTCTCTTTTCTTTAAGTCGCACCTAATTCTTCATGTGTGTTACACAAAGTATTTCGAGGTGCAAATTACTTAAGCTACAAAACACAAAGTCCCTGACTCCAGGAGGACTGTGGTTGGTGATGTGAAGCCCACAGAACAACGGCCGGAAATGCACTGGTCCAGCAAGTTGCTCAGATATCCAGCATCGCTGGTGTGGGCCTCCTAGAGAATCTGCAGCACAGAACACACTGAAAACTTGGGGAACTTGGTTTGACTTTTTTGTTTTTTGAGACAGGGTCTCATGTAGCTCAGGCTGACCTCAAACTCACTATGTAGTCCAGGCTGACCCTGAGCATCTCTCAAGTCAAGAAGGCGTCTCTTACTTCCCACCAACATGCTAGATTTATGTGCTGCTGGGAACTGAACTGGGGTTTAGTGCATGCTATCCACTGAGCGGTAAACACCAGCCCCTTCTTCCTGTCTGGGTGACTCAGGCCCGTCCTGAACCTGCAGACTGTTATCCAAGCATCATAAAGAACCATGAGGGCCCGCGAGATGGTTCAGAGGGGAAAGGTGCCCAGCACCAAGCGTGACAACCTGGGTCCAGTCTCTGAAAACAACATGGTGGAAGGAAAGAACTGGCTTCCATGAGTTGTTTGCTGACCTCCACACCTGTACTGACCTCCACACATGTGCTGTGGCACATGCCCCACCCCCTACAACAAATAAATGTAATAAAAAACTTGAAAAGATGTGTACGTATGTGTGTTTAATCTCTTTCCATCTACTCTAAGATGTGTACGTATGTGTATGTATATGTATGTGTATGTGTGTATATGTATGTATGCGTGTTTAATCTCTTTCCATCTACTATCAGGTTTATTGATTCATTACAGCCATGTCCTAAAATACAACAGAAATGTTCGATTTCTGTCACGATAGCCTTCTTCACTCTGCTAGTAAGAAGGATAACAATTCTGAGAGGTTTGTGTTTCCTTTGAGTCACAAGGAAACAACGAACGGCCAAGTTCATGAAGCATGGAGTCCCAGTGGACCACTTTCCAGTTATGGGGCCCAGACGGTTGACTAGTCCAGGGATCCAAAGCTCTGTGTTCCTATGTGTAAAGGGGGACGGCAATAACAAAGTCATCTTCCCAGGGCTGCTGGGAGGGTAGTGGTATTAATAATAGTAGCCACGCAAGGCTACTATTAAGGATGGAATCTGCTGTTAATCTGGAAAAACTGAGTTTCAGAGAATGCATCTATCATACCCATCAAGAAACGGGGCCTAGATTTGAACCTAAGCCATTAAATTCCAAGCTCTGGGACATCACTAAGTACTTCTGGCTCACGCAAGTTTTCGGCACAGAGTTTGATCTCTTCATTTTTTGGGGGGTTTGTTTTTTTCAAGACAGGGTCTCCCTTTTATCCCAGCTGGCCTGGAGCTCACTATGTAGACCAGATTGGCCTTGAACTCACAGAGATTCGCCTGTTTCTGTGTCCTGAATGCTGGGATCAAAGGCGTGCACCACTACATCTGGCTGAGTTTGATCTTGATCTCTGGTAGCTGTTATTTTTCTTCCTTAAATTGACTTAAAGAGCCTGACAGAGAATTTTATTTTAGCTTTATAAATGCACGAGAGGTGTAACAGCTAAAGGGCAGACTTTTTTTTTTCAATTTTTACTTATTTGCGTGTGTGTGTGTGTGTGTGTGTGTGTGTGTGGAAAATTTCAGGAGTGAGTGCTTTCCTTCCACCATGTGGGCCATGGGTACGGAACTCAGGGCGTCAGCCTTGGTGGCAAGCATCTTTGGCCACTAAGCCATCTTGCTGGTTCCTAAAACACACACTTGATGACTGCTGCTTTACCTCTGGAACATTACAGTCTCCCATTGCACAAACTCCCCCAACCTGGCATCCAGGCTGCTTGGTCTGCGAGACACAATTAGTCACCAACCTCCGCCTTTCCTATTCTCCCTTTTTATCCCCTGGGTTCTTTACCTCCAAACATGCTTTCTGCAAATACTTCTTCCAGAATGCCCTTATAAATAACTCTAGGGGCTGGAGAAATGGCTTGATGGGTAAGATGCTGCTCTTGCAGAGGACCTAAGTTTGGTTCCCAGCACCCATGCTGGGTGGTTCGCAACTGCCTGCTTGCAAGCGATGCACATACTCACACTCAGGCATGCACACACATACATATAAAATAAACGAAATAAATCAATATTTTTTAAAAAATAGAAATAAACAATAACCCTAGCAGGCCTTGGTGATACACACCTTTAATTAAAGCACTTCGGAGGAAGAGGCAGACAGATCTCTATGAGATCAGGACCAGTCTGGTCTACATATTAAGTTCCAGGACATACTGAGACCCTGTCTCCAAAACAAAACAAAAACAAAACAAACCCCTCCCCTTATTACTTTGTTTCCTGCAGGGTTCCTTATCACAGCCAGTAGGAAGCCCTGCTCTCTGGAACATCATTAAGACTGAAGTGGAGACTTTTATTTGCTTTAAATAGCTGACGGTCTGAATTTCCAAGTCAGCCCCTTACACTGCAAAGATAACAAGCTTTCTGGTTAATACAGCACAGGCAGAAACAGGGAATTCCTGAAAGCTGACCCAGCCAGGGTTTATCACTATGCTGCTGGCCACAAGTGAGTTTGTAAAAGCAAAGGCGATTTTGTTTGGTTTTGAAGATCTTGAAAGCTGGAAGTTACCAAGTAACTCTGTGATCAGGGTGCTTCTGTTTAGAATGGAAAAAAAAAAGAGTGACTTCAATTTTCAGTTCACTGCTGGTCAAAATGAGGGTATATTAGCACCTACCTTCAAATGGGAAGGCAATATTCCCAATTTATGGTAGTGCTATAAAAATGCAACTGTTTCCCATGGGAAAGGACCTCCTTTGGATGGCTGGAGAGCAGTTAATGAAGAAAGAGAATGAAAAAAAAAACCAAAAAACTAAAAACGTGTAAAGTATCTACCCCTCAGAGCAGAAAAGGTTCAGAGGTAAAGGTGCTTGCCACCAAACCTGACCATGGGTCAAGCAGTGGCCAGTGACCCCTACCCCCACCAAATAAATACATAAATGTTAAAAAATATTATAAAAAGAAAGAAAATGTTGGGCGAGGTGGTGCATGNTGTGTATGAATGTACTGTCTGCATGTAGGTTTGTGCACCCGTGTCATGCAATGCCGAGGAGGTTGGAAGAGGACGTCGGATTCCCCTGGAACTGGAGTTCTCCTGGAACTGGAATTACAGACGGTTCTCAGCCGCCATGTGGGTGCTGGGGATTGAACCCAGGTCCTCTGCAAGAGCAGTCAGTGCTCTTAACGGCTAGGTCCTCTCTCCAGCCCCAAGCCATCTCTCTAGCCCCTCACTATTATCTTTTAAAATTAAAAAATTCTATGCGTAGAGAAAAGATAGAAGAGCATTTGTCTCCAGGAGGTCTGACTGCCACTGATTATGATTTTTCTTCCTCCTCTGTGTTTCAAAAGAAACATTTTGCAAATTTTCTATTATGTACATTTTTTTTAATTTTTTTTTTAAATTTATTTCTGTATGTGTATCAATGTACTGTCTACATGCAGGTCTGTGCACCCGTGTCGTGCAATGCCGCGGAGGTCAGAAGAGGGTCTCGGATTCCCCTGGAGCTGGAGTTCTCCTGGAATTGGAGTTTCAGACAGCTCTCAGCCGCCATGTGGGTGCTGGGGATCGAACCCGGGTCCTCTGTAAGAGCGGTCGGCGCTCTTAACCGCTAGGCCATCTCTCCAGCCCTCCTTTTCTTCTTTTTATCTTTGCTCTTCCTAAGACTTTGGTTTCCTTACTCTTTCCCTCAAGCCTGGCTCCCTGCCGGTGGCTGACCTCCACGCCGTCCTCTCCACTCCAGTCCACTCTCCTCCAGGCACTACGGAGACTTACAGCTGGCCACCCTAGGCTTTTTCTTGTGAATGCTAATCAAATTGTTTTGATCTTGTCTTTGAGTTCATTAAATGCTTTGATGTTGTTGTTTTGAGACATGGTCTCTTGCTAACTACAGCTAGACTGGAATTCACCACAATAGACCAGGCTGGCCTTAATCTCACAGAGATCCACCAGTCTCTGCCCTTGAAGTGCTGGGATTAAAGGCATGTGTCACTATGCCCAGCTTAATTTTTTTTTTTTTATTAATGAAACTAAAAACCTTAAGAGGGGACCTTGATTTCACTGAAAAACTTCCAGTGACACTAACATTGACCGACTGTATTTTATTTTGCCTGATTTTCCTAAATTAGTTCTATAAAACTTTTTTGGAGGAAAAATATATCC
Source organism: Rhizomys pruinosus (assembly GCA_009823505.1). Lineage (NCBI taxonomy): Eukaryota > Metazoa > Chordata > Mammalia > Rodentia > Spalacidae > Rhizomys > Rhizomys pruinosus. The sequence goes on from VZQC01010158.1 coordinate 596,209, forward strand.
TGTCTACTCAGGGAAGAGGTCAGACAGGGATGGGTGGAATGAACAAGAATTCTGCTCTGCTATAAGCTCAGTGACAGCTATTTACATTTTTTATTCTTTCACCCTTGTTATCAATAACTTATGTTTGCAATTTACAGAATCCTTCCACATTATTAACCTCCTCAAAACCATATTGCAATGCTATTGTTTTGAGGAACCCCAATTTGCTAGGAGGGAACTGAGGGTTGGAAAGGACAAATGGCTCATTCAGGGTGACATGATGGTTTGTGCAAGACCGAGCCTGTGTCCTGTCTAGTACTTGGCAAGGATGGGCAATTTTAAAATGGTGTGTGACATTTTCTTCAGCCTAATCCCTCAGAAAGCTACCAGAATTCAGCTGAAGTGAAGGAAAAGGACTGGATAGGGCTTGGCCAGGGTTACGTCAGCAAGAGCAAGCTTTGCTGCAGTCTAGGGCTGAGATGTCCATGTTCCTTAAGGAAGGTCCTTGGCAGCCTCCCTCTGTTAGGCCCAAGCCCTCCCTAAAGAAGGCTGGTGAAATAAATCCCTCCTTCCCTTCTTCCCTCCTTCCCTCCCTCCCTCCCTCCCTTCTTCCCTTTTCTCTTTCTTTCTCCCAACATGTTATCACAGCTTTCATAGACCCCAGCCCTGTCTCAAAGCTCTTCTCAAAAATCAACCATGAGACTAGACAGAGCTTTGACATGGATGGAGAAGACAGTCACCACAGTAAACCACTGTACAGCTGCAGTGCAGATACGGCTGAGTGCAGGACAGCACCCCACTTCCCTCACAGCACTCCTGGGGGCAGGTCGTCATTTACTGGTAAGGAAACTGAGATTTCTGAGATTTAGGGTATCTGCCACCTCTCTACAACTCTAGGTAACACACACACACACACACACACACACACACACAAAGTACCCAAGACATGATGATATTCTTTACATATCTGATGCTTCTGGAGATGTGGCTACCTCCTAAGAGTGACAGAAGGGATTTATGGCTTTTCAGGTTGTTCTTGATCTAGAAACTAATTTGTTTATCCTCTGTCATTTCCTTTCCTTTCCTCTTTTTTTTTTTTTCTACAGGAGCAGTGTCTCCCTGTAGCCCCAGCCTGTCCTGGGAACTCACTCTGTAGCCAGGCTGCCTTGTGACTCACTCACAAAATCTGCCTGCCTCTGCCTAGAGGTGCTAGGATTAAAGGGTGCGCCACCACGCTGGGTGCTTTCCTCTTTTCTAAGTGTCTTGGCTGGAGAGACAGCTCAATGGTTTAAAGCACTTTTTTTTTTTTTTTTTTTTTTGTTCTTTTTGTGGACAGGGTCTCCCTGTAGCTCCGGCTGTCCTGGAACTCGCTTTGTAGACCCGGCTGGCCTTGAACCCCAAGATCGCCTGCCTCTGCCTCCCAAGTGTAGGATTAAAAGCTGCGCCATCCACCGGCCTAAGCAGTTTTTTAAAGCACTTTCTACTCTGCAGAATGACCCAGGTTTCATTCCCAGAACCTGAATGGCTGTTAATAACCACCTGTAAACTCCTGTTCCAGGGAATCAAACACCCTATTTTGACCTCCGCGGCATTGCCCCACACAGGTGCACTTACATATATGCAGGCAGACCACTCATATACATGAAATAAATAACTAGAAAATGTAGTCTTAGTATATTGTCCAGTCAGCCCTTGGTTGAGAGAGATTGCTCTGCCTCAGCTCCCAAGTTCGGGACACAGGCTGAGCTACCCCCTACCTGCTAATTTTTTTTTTTTTGGTCTTTTCAAGACAGTGTCTCCCTGTAGCCCGAGCTTTCCTGGAATTCATCTTGTAGTCCAGGCTGGCCCTTGAACTCAACAACAGCTCCGCTGCCTATGCCTCCCAGTGCTAGGCTTAAAGGGGTGCACCAAGCCCTGCTTGGCTTACCTGCCTAATTTTTAAAAATTTAAAAAAAATTGTGTGGTGTGTGTGTGTGTACATGCATGTCTGCATGTGTGCTTGTGACCATGCATGTGCATGCATGCCAGTAGCCTCAGAGCTAGAAAACAGTATTGGATCCCCTAGAGTTGCAGGTGGTTTGGAGCTGGCTGATGTTGGTGCTGGGAGCTGAATCTGGCCCTCTGGAACAAAACTGAGTGCTCTTAAACTGCTGAGCCATCTCTCCAAGCCCCTTGCCTTTTGTTTTGATTTGTTTTTGAGACAGGGTCTCATGTAGCCCAGGTTAGCCTCAAACTTGCCATGTAGCTGAAAAAGACCTTGAACTCCTGATGCCCCTACCTCCTAAGTGTTTGGATTACAGAACTGAATCACTGCCACACTTGCTGGCTTCTCCCTCCTCCTCCTCTTCCTCCTCCTTCTCCTCTCCTCCTCCTCCTATCCTCCTTTTTTTTTTTTTTTTTTTTTTTTTTGAGACAGGGTCTGATGTAGCCTAGGCTGGCCTAGAACTCCCTATTTACCTGAGGATGGTCCTGAGCTTCTGGTCTTCCCCTCACTTCCTGAGTGCTGGGATTATAGCCTCGCACCACGATGCCAGGTTCACCTGGCTTCTTACAAAAATCTTGATTGTTTTTTTATTTCCAATTCTAGAATCAGGCAACACTTGTCTAAAAATAAAATACTTTCATTTTCTCTCAATTTAAAAACACTCATCTTTGTTGATTTTTACGATTCCTTCCAAGCATTTCTTAACTTATTACATTGAAAAGTATATGAAAGTGTTTCATCCCCCAATACTGCAAACAACCCAAATCAAAATGAACAAACATCTACCTACAGGCACAGACACACAAGATGAGAGAGAGGGGTGAGCAAGTGACTCATGGGGTGTTAAGTGGAAACCCAACTCTATCACTCTGGATGGGCAGGTGAGGAGAGCGGATTATTGGTCAAGGGCTGGAAGCTGTCAGGCTTGGACGGCATTATTTTATCAGTCCAGGAAGGACATGATTCAGACTTGGCTGGGAATGAGTACTAGGTGATCTGTAAATAATCTCTGAGTGAAGTTTACAGAAGTAGACGGCTAATGTGGCAGAAGCCCGGCTTTCAGTGGGTCATCAGCCTGGGTGCTGCTTCTCATCAGAGGCCTCCCCTCCAGCTTTAAGAGTTTCCTTCTCCATCTACAGCTATTGCATTAAAGGGAGAGCATCAGAGAGGGTGAATACAAACACAAATGTTCTCTGCTGATGTGGCCAGTGAGGCAGTCAGTCAGCACCAGTGTCTGCAGCAACAATGCAAGGTCTGGGTCAAGTGTGTGAAGGGTGAGGCCCCTCAGGGCAGCTGCACAAGAAAGCCCCTGTTAATCCCTTAACTAAGCAGCTGATGGATTTAATCTGTTTCTGCATACTTTAGGACCCTTTACACACAGCATCATTACACATTAAAAAAATCGGCTCAAGCGACCAAAGCTTTTTATAGATTTCTTCATCTCAATAACTAAGGTAACGAAGGCAAGAGCCTTGGAGAGCGTCAGATTCTAATTCCCTGTCCTCTCTCTTGGCTTGAAAAGTTGTAAGAAAGGTTCAGTCTCAGATTCATTCACAAAAAGAATAATAGGTCTCTATTTGAAGAGAGAGGAGATGCGAGCCTCCTGCTTCAGGATCCGTTTTCTTTTGATTTTGCACCCATTGTTATTTAAAATAACCCATACAATGCTTAGGGAGCATTATTTTGCATAGTAATATCAGAAAAGGAATCATTACCTGCTATAATCTCCCTTGGCTTCCTGAAATAAAAATAAAGACATGATCAATATGTATTTATGCTAAGCTCAATGAATGAATTACCATTGGGTATTTTCTCTTTCATAAAGTCCAGAGTTTTGTGCTGAAAATTTACATAAGAAATACTATCCCCACGATCATGAACAAGAACGTGGTATTGATAAGGAAACACTGGTATGTTGTATCATTAAGAGACTTAAAACTATATATTTTATATATCTGAAAATGTACAGACAATTCCTTCTCCCTTATATTTTTACGATCACATGATAAACACTCTTGCATTTCAAGCGCCACACTCTTTAGACTAGATGCAGACTTTTCAAACATGACACCGATAAATCAACATACACTATTTGCTTTCTCCTTACTTTTTTAAACGACTATAGAAACAGATTTTTCTATTTCATCCACTGGTGCCTTTACGAATTAAAGGGCTCTTTACAGAACCTCAAGAAAATGTATACAAAAGTTACTAAATTTAAATGAAAATTACAGCTGTTCTAACAACTGCTCCCTCCCAAATTCAAGTAACTCAAAGTTCTTTTTCAGGACTATGGTCTGAACTTCTCTTTTCCCTTGGAGTGGTCTACATTTTTCTTTGAGAAACACAGTATCACACTATTGCTCATGCAAATGATTTTAAAAAGAATTCAGCCGGTCACAGTTCTCATTGACAAACAGCTAAGTGTTAAAGAATCCATCAGACACTAGCCCAGTGCAAAACTTTCAGAGTTGCAGGCAGTTAGCACAAAAGTTTCAGAGTTGCAGGCAGTTAGCACAAAAGTTTCAGAGTTGCAGGCAGTTAGCACAAAAGTTTCAGAGTTGCAGGCAGTTAGCAGAAGTCAAGAAACAAAAGGAATCTGCATAGGGTCCCGGAGTGGACTCTTACCTGCAAAACCAGAGCTGCCAACTTGAAGATGGTCTCACTGTCCACTTCGATTTGTTCCTGTGGGTGGAGAAGGGACACACCAGTTTATACAGGGCTGCCCTGGGCAGGAGCTAAAGGCTGTGGGGCTGGAGAAGCTGTCACGGCTTGGCACCTCCAGTTTACGATCAAATGCAGAGCATACCATTGCAAAGGAGGGGGGTGTGCTGAGACAGCGCAGGGAGGGAGGAGAACTCTTGTGTGTGTGTGTGTGTGTGTGTGTGTGTGTGATATCACTGGATGAGGGGAATTTAGCTCAGAGAGCAATACTGAGGAAAAAATGAATAACTTTTGGGCTAAAAGTTTAGACAATTTCTAAAGTGTATAATTTTGATTAATTTTTTTTCCTCTGTGAAAACTCATCTTTAAGTTCTGTAGATTTTTCTAGATTTGTCTGTGATGGGTTTTCCTAAGATAACCACCCACCCCACCCCAGTGTCACAGTATGGTTATTTCAGCATGCACGATGCAAATATTATTAAAACATAAATTCAATTTATCGTCAGTGACATAGTATTGAGATAATATTTGTTCTATACTGGCTGAAATGAAAAGTCTTAAAAATCAGTCACAATAAATGCTAAGAAGTCTAAAATTCTGTTGTTTTGCAAGTTTGATGATGAGCTCTAATTTACTCAGAGTTCCATCCTTTTATTTCTTCAGCCCTCAAGAGCCCAGGGGAAATTGGAGTTTAGAGGCTTGGTAATAAGAATGACTTTTTCAGCAGTCTGGTAGACACGCAAAAGAGTATTCCATGCACCTTCACCTGTGTCTTTTAAATGTAATGACATATGTAAGTTTCAGTACTGCATCATGTAACAACAAGCTAGTATAGAGGAATTTTTAATTTGAAGTATTTGGGGAGCTTGTCAGCATGAACACATGCAGAAATAATTTGCCAAGCCCCTCCTAGTTAAGTGCAACATAATTAGCACTTGAAAGAGCAGTGTTTAAGGGCTGGGAAACTGCCTGCTGTTCTTTCTTCCTCTCTTTACCTGCTGAACCTGGGCATTTCCTAGTGGCCCCAAGTACATCACTGTAAGTCATTAAAGTAGTTTTAAGCCAATGTACAATAACAGGTTTACAGGATCGTTATCCTCAGTGAGAGTTTCTGGAAAGATTAAACTTGTCTCTTACCATTCTAAGTGATTTGATTTAGAGTTGTCAAACAAACAAACCAAACCAATAATAATTCTTATAAAATCCATAAAATGGCCGGGCATGGTGGCGAATGCCTTTAATCCCAGCACTTGGGAGGCAGAGGCAGGTGGATCTCTGTGAGTTCAAGGCCAGCCTGGTCTACAGAGTGAGCTCCAGGCCAGCTAGAACTAAAGGGAGACCCTGTCTCAAAAAGATTTAAAAAAAAATTCATAAAATGAAATAAACAACAACAAAGAAAACCAGGGCCAGCTAGATGCTCAGTCACAGGGACTCAGGTGAAGGCGGAAGGAGAGAATCGGCCGCACCAGGTTGTCCGGTATCTCCACATATGCACTGTGCCCTAACTGTGTATATGAAAGCGAAAATCCCAGTACATACAAAAACAATGAAAACCCTGGGGTTTTCCCTCATATTGGAAAATGAAAACAAATAATTTTCATCCACCTACTGACAGTCCTCCCTTCTGAAACCCAAGGCAGAAGATCTACTTCAAAGGAAAGATGACAGACCCCAAGCCTTGGAATTCAAAGCTCGCCTACAATCTCTAAGAACAGATTTCAAAATCAAAGAAAGCCAGGCTCAGCTCAGGAATCAATGCCCCTCTGTCTTCTCAGCGAGAAACAATGGTTTTCCAATCTGGGAGAGGCTAATCCGCCAGGTGAGATGGGTGTTGATCAGATTACATTTAAAGGAGGCTAAATTCCTTAATTCAAACTCAAAGAAACTCATGGAGAAGACGCTGAAAGGACAAGCCCAGAGCATCCCTGGCTTTGAACATAGTCCAGGACTCAAAGTTCAAGTCAAATTTGTCTTAATGTCTCAGAGAAGAGAAAAGGTGTATTATTCCGGGGGCAGGGGGGATTACAAAAAAACAAAGATGAATAAAATGAATTAAAAGTTCCTGGCAACACCTTGGAGCCCCACTGACTGCTCTGCATCCTCAGAGCCTTAGGTGAGTCATCTGAGAAGTATTCTAGACACCATCTTTTCAATTTAGCAAATAGGAGTTCAGCAGACAGATAAGAAGAAGATACCTAAAGCAGATATCCTTGAGGAAGCTGCCAAATAATTCTCTAACTTGGAAGGGTCATTAAATATTAAAAATGCTGAAAGGAGGCACAGAAGCATGGGCAGTACCAGACTCAGACAGCACCAAGTCTACAGGGTTCAAATGCTGGTTCACCTGTGGGCTTTCTAATCTAATGTGGCTCAGACTCAGGTTTGGTTGAAGAGGTGATGGTGGGGTAAAGGAACGGGTGTCTCAAATCTTGTTCCAGATAAAGAAGAAAATCCATGGTTTGGCAAATGCCCTGAATTCTTTTATAATCCTCAGTCCCCACCTCATCCTATGCATAACAACTTGTTCTTGAAATTCAAGTCTGAATACTGATTGCTAATGTTATTAGAATCACTCATGGAGTTCACTAAACAATGCATCCATCAAAAATAACCCCACATGCCCAGGTCTCAGCAATTTCATTTGGCAAAATTCAATTAAGACTTATAAAGAATGCTAGAAGTGAGTGCCAGAAATATCAACTGCAGACTGCCCAGGGCAGAAGATTTCTTTTGCCTCCAACCATGGCAACAGAGGTAATCATATACAGGGCAAGCTAACACTTGAGAGAGGGAGCACCTCAAAAAGAAAGGTGAGGAGGTTTCCATGGCTGCCAGGAATAAACAAAGAGAACCCGAGCCGTGAGTCAGATGATGGGGTTGAATGCACTAAGGTAAGATGAGAGAACCCGGTCCTCGTGCTATACCTTCACGGCTGACACAGGTGCATTAGGAGGCAACCTCCAGGCTGTGCTACAACTTGGAACTCTCACCATGCTAAATAGGTGAATTCTAGGTCTTGATCTCCAATGAAGAGGATGGAGGAAAAGAGAGTTCTAGGACCCAAAAGAGAGTTTAGGGAAAATATGGCCCAATGACTTTGAAGATGGCTGACAGCAATGCATGTGATGACTCTAGACTCCAGTCCAGTGTTCTTTCCATTCTGCGATGTATAGTTAACCTCTGACTCCATCACAAAATCTCTCACCAACAATCTGGATTCAGGCAAGACTGTGGAAAATAACTCAAGATGTTACCTCCATTGACAAGGGACGATATGTCATCAGCAAATGTACCCTTTCATGGCAGATGGGAAAACCATTTCTGAAGATTGACTGTGTTCAACCTATTGGATGGTGTACTCCATGGACACTTATTTACACTATAGCCACAATTATCAATTATAAAACAAAATCTGTTTTATAACAACTTGTTACAGACTAACAAACTGCTAGGAGATGCCAGGATAATTGCAAAGCTCACTAATTAACTATTTTAGGACTTATTATTAATTATTATTATTATTTTGGTCTTTTTGAGACAGGATATCTCTGTAGCCACAGCTGGCCTGGAACTTGCTATGTAGAGCAGGCTGGCCTTGGACTCACAGAGATTCACCTGCCTCTGCCTCCTGAATACTGGGATGAAAGGTGTGGGCTACCATGCCTGGCAAGGACTTAATATTTAAGCTTAATAGTTTATGTTAAAAAAAGAAACCGGGGCTGAAGAGATGGTTTAGTGGTTAAGAGCACTGACTACTCTTGCAGAGGACCCGTGTTCGATTCCCAGCACCCACATGGAGGCTAAGAACCATCTTAGGCTGGGCATTGTGGTGCACACCTTTAATCCCAGCACTCAGGAGGGAGAGGCAGGCGGATCTCTTTGAGTTCAAGGCCAGCCTGATTTACATAGTGAGCTCCAGGCCAGCTGGGACTAAAGGGAGACCCTATCTCAAAAAACAAAAAACAAAAACAACAAAACCAAACCATAGAACATTAACAAATACATGGAGAAGAGGCTGAGGCTGTAGTTCAGTGAAAGAGCATCTGCCTAGCATTTGTAAGGCCCTAGGTTCAAGCCTGAATACTGCTAAAAGCTTAAGTATACAAATAAATGTGAACAAAATGAAAGGGGAAATCACAATTATTACAATACTAGTGGACTTAGGCCATATGTGCTGGTGTAGTCTCGTATTTATGGTCTTGTGAACGGACTCAGAGCCGCATGCACACATGGTGAGTGCTCTACAACTGAGCTACATGTCCAGAGCTCTGTGCATAGTCTTCAATAAGTAAAAACCACCTAGTAAAAGTTTGATTAGAAACAGGACAGAATAATTATCACTGTGATGCTATAAATGTCATCTCATCATATATTACCTATTAATTACTAAGGGAAAACAGGGAGTCTTCTTCATAGAAGAACCTGACAGATGCGATCTCAACCCAACAACAATACCGAGAGCAGAACGGAAAAGTACCAAGTGCCTTCTGATACTATTGCTGAGAAGGACACACACACACACACACACACACACACACACACACACACACACACATGCACACATGCACACACATACACATACACACACACGCACACACATACACATACACACACACGCACACACATACACACACACACACACACACAATGTGCTGTGCTGATAAGTGTAAGTAGCTCACAACTGGAAGCTAAGAGGTGGACAAAACTCTGATTTACAGCATTTGTTGATTTCTATCTGGTTCTTAAGTCCCACCATGGCCTATTTCAAGCTACCAATATAATTTCACTGAACATGGGGTTGGAAAGAGATGTGAGAATTGGCTCTCAGGAGCTGGTATAAGCTGACTACAGCATACCACTGTGTAGAATTTCGGTCAAAAATGAAACACTAGATCCCACAGTGAAGACCATGAGATACAAGCAAATTGAGAGATGTTCTATAAAACATCCAGCCTACACTTACACCACTGTGCTGAATACCAAAGTAACAGATATCACAGTGTTAGGACAACTGAACATAGTGTGCTATGAGGGATGGCTTAGCAGTTAAGAGCACTGGCTGCTCTTGCAGAAGACCTGGGTTAGGTTACCAGCACCCACCTGGTGGCTAAGAACCAGTGCACTTACAAACACGAACTGCAGCTACGGTTACCTGCACAAGATCTATACAGGGTCGAGTCAGCCAGATCCTTCAGCAGTCCAGCAGGAAGCACTAGTGTGACTCAGTGGGTTATAAAAACAAACAAGAAAACAAATGAAAGGAAATAGTATAAGGGTAGAAAAGGGAAGGCCTTGGGGAGTGTCCAGGGAAGTGACAGGGGTGAGGTGGTCTAGACAAGATCAAGGCACTGCATAATTGTATGAAAATCTCAAAGAATAAATAAAAGACATAAAAAATGGTGTTTGAATAAGCAAGTTTGGTGGTGAAGCCTGTAATCCCAGCACCTGGGCAGTGCAAGCAGAAGGAAAAGGAGTTCAAGGATATCCTTGGTGTGGTGGTTTGAATGAGAGTGTCCCCCCATAGGCTTTAAGTAGTCAGACATTTTGTCTCCAGTTGGTGGCACTGTTCTTGGAGGTCTTAGAAGGTGTGGCCGTGCTGGAGGAAGTACATTATTGGGGGCAGGCTTGGTGAGTTTAACAAGCCTCATGGTCTCCAGTCTCTTTCTCTTGACTTCCTGTGCTCATTGCGAGATGTGACCCTCGGCTTGCTGCTCCGGCCCCGGCCTCCATGGCGCCCAACACAATGGACTCTGATTCCCTGGAACCGTCAATGGTAAACTCAAATAAACTCTTCCTTTGATAAGTTCCCTTGGTCATGGAGTTTTATCACAGCAACAGAAAAATGACTAATACACTTGGCTACATAGCAAGTTTGAGATATCCTTGGCTACATAGCAAGTTTGAGATATCCTTGGCTACAGAGCAAGTTTGAGAAAATAAAGGACTGGTGAGATTGCTCAGTGGGTAGGTGCAGGCCACCAAGCTGACAATCTGAGTTTGAGGGGAGGGTTCCACATGGTAGAAGGAGAGAGATACGACTCCCACAAGATGTGCTCTGACCGCACATGTGCAACACACACATAAAAAATGAAACTATATTTTAATATTTTATCTGTTTAAATCTTTATGTGTATGAAGCACCACATGTGTGCAGGGCCCATGGAGGCTAGAAAAGGATGTTGGATGCCCTGGAACTGGAGTTAGAAGGGTGTTAGCTGTCATGTGGGTACTGGGAACCAAACCCAGGTCGATGCAAGAACAGGAAGGACTCTGAACCACTGAGCCATCTCCCAAGGCCCACAAAACTTTAAAAAACTCCTATAATTACTATTTGAGTTGCTTATTTGAGTTTCATTTAAAAAAATCATTTAGTGAATTTGGGCTTAAGATTTGGACAGAATCTCCAAAAATTTCTACACTGATCTTAACATACTTCTGCCATTTTATGCTGTGTATTATGCAAAGCCATGTTCTTGGCATTGATGAATATAAAATAAAAATGTCAGGGGCTAGAGATATGGCTCAGCCATTAAGAGCACCAACTGCTCTTGCAGATGACCTGGGTTTGATTCCCAGCACCCACATGGCAGCTAAGAACCACCTATAAGCCTGGAGTGGTGGTACACACCTTTAATCCTAGCACTCAGGAGGCAGAGGCAGGCGGATCTCTGTGAGTTCCAGGCTAGCTGGGACTATAGGAAGACCCTGTCTCAAAAAAANACCCCCGCCTCCACAGATTTTTCCCTAGGCTTAGACAAGGGGCACAGATGGAAACAGAAGCTCACACCTGTACTACTTTACACTTTACCAAGTGCTTAAACATACATTTTCTCTTCTGTTGTTTGACAGAGAAAATTAAGATCAAGTTCTTCTTTTCCAGAAGGAAGCAAACCCAGACATTAGTCAGTACATTAGTACTACAGAGTGTAGCCCTGAGACTTTAGATGTGCAAAGGGGTTTAGAAATGCAAGTACGACTTGGGAGGCAGAGGCAGGATCTTTGTGAGTTCAAGGCCAGCCTGGTCTACAGAGTGAGTTCCAGGACAGCCAGAGCTACAGGGAGACCCTGTCTCGAAAAGCCCCCCCACCCAAAAAAAAGTCAATCAACTCTAAAAATATTGACTATGCTTAGTATCCTATAGTGTCAAATATGCAGCCAAGATTTAATTCTTTGTGTAAAAATACACAAGCACATAGCCAGGCGTGGTGGTGCACGCCTTTAATCCTAGCACTTGGGAGGCAGAGGCAGGCGAATCTCTGTGAGTTCAAGGCCAGCCTGGTCTACAGAGTGAGTTCCAGGCCAGCTGGAGCTACAGGGAGACCCTGTCTTGAATGACAACAAAAAAAATACACAAGCACATCCATCTCATTAGTATGCAAATTTAAATTCATTTTTAATAGATGGTAATATAGGTATACCAATGCATTTCTTTATTAAAATAATTTTCCTTATAATTTATGCCAATATTTGATATGTATATCTATTTTATATACTGATATGCCCAGAAATCAACTATAAATTTCCTGGGCAAAAAGGTGTATAAGCAGGACAAATGTTAGAAAGCCTGTCCTAGATTGCAAGCTCAGAGCAAAGGCCGTTCGGGTTTGGTAGCTCTGTGCTCTGAGGATTGTTCCATGCACAGTGGGACAGTGGCAGCATCACTAGTCTGCTTCCTAGACGCCAGCAGCAGCCTCTCCCTCGCTGTGACAAGTAAAGGTATCTCTAGATACTGCCCAATGACCCCCTGGGGAACAAAACTTCCCCTGGTTAAGGAACACCGCTCCAGGTTTGAAGTTTTATTCTTCAGTTAATCCCCAGTCATCAGAAACCTACATAATTGAACCATAAGATTTATCCCAGATAAAACAGCTTTTTTTTAGTATTACTCCACTGGTTTATGAGAAATGATGTAACGACGCTCATTAGTCATTATTTTACATTTGATCTTAGCCGAAAGGCCAAGAAGCGATAAGAAGTCATTATTTTAATAACTCAGGTGTGTTACTGAGGACGTAGTTGATTACATTATATAATAGCCCTTTACGAGGACCCACGAGAGGAGTTTCGGGGCTTCAGTCCCGTTTGGACTGAAGTGTCTTCTGAGCGGCTAGCTGCCTTGTGCTCACCAGCGCCCACCGTGAGCTCCCTCTGTGTGGCATTCCCTCTAGATCTGACTTTTGAGAAAAGCTGGACTTCAGGTTCATGGGCTAGCTGCCTTATGTTGGTCATACCAAACATTTTATACTAATCTTGACAGTATCTATTTCTACTTCTTTTCTTTTTTTTTAATTTTTTAATTTATTCTTGTATGTGTATGAATGTACTGTCTGCATGTAGGTTTGTGCACCCGTGTCATGCAATGCTTCGGAAGTCAGAAGAGGGCGTCGGATTCCCCTGGAACTGGAGTTAAAGACGGTTCTCAACTGCCATGTGGGTGCTAGGGATTGAACCTGGGTCCTCTGCAAGAGCAGTCGGCGCTCTTAACCACTAAGCCATCTCTCCAGTCCCTCTACTTATTTTCTAACTTAAAGATAAGTCTGATTTTACTGCTTACTCTATTTTTCTGTATTTGTGTTTTGTTTTTTTTTTAAAGACTGACGTAGGAACAGTGAAATGAACAGACCTGAGTCAGAGTACAACTTGATGCTTATTTAATTTGTTCCCCCCCTTTTTTTTTATCTTTTTGAGTCAGGGTCCCCCTGTAGCCCCAGCTATCCTGGAATTCGCTATGTAGACCAGGCTGGCCTTGAACTCAGAGATCAGCTTGCCTCTGCCTCCCAAGTGCTGGAATTAAAGGTGTGCACCACCACACCTGGCTTGTTTTTGTTTTTGGAGACAGGGTATCCCCATGTAGCCCAGCCTGGAACTTGTGACCCTCCTGCTTCAGCTTCAGAGTGCAGGTGTGTGCCACCATCTCCAACCTACTCGATGCATTGTGATATGCGTGTGCCACTTAGGTAATCATCACCAACACCAGGTATCAAACATACTCATTAATATTTTCATCTTAGGGAAATGTATGTATTTCTATACATGGCATATATTAAATCAGTAAAACTGGTCTGATAATCTAAGCAATCATTTTGTGTGTGTGGTGCTGGGCATTGGACCTCTGTCTGGGATCTTCTGCATGCTAGTAATCCATCACGGAGTTACACCTGCAGCCCTCCCAGGTAGAAAGAATGAAGTAATGTGCAGGTTTATTGGAATGTGATTACCCAGCAGTCTAAGCTTTTTTATCTAATTATTTTAATTTTATAAAATTTATTTTTAATTGTGTGTGTGTGTGTGTGTGTGTGTGTGTGTGCACTTGAGTACGGATGCTTGTGGAGGCCAGAGGAGGACATCAGTTTCCTGGAGCTAGGGTTATAGGCAGTTGTAAGCTGCCCAATGTGAGTGCTGGGCACTGAACTCAGGTCCTCTGAAAAAGTAGTATGTGCTCTTAACTGCTGAGCCATCTCTCTAGCCCCTAAGCCTTTCTTTGCTACTTATACTCTATTCAGGACTTACATTAACATGACCCTTTGTCCCACTGATTATTGGAGAAGTTGTGTGATTGCGATGGTGGAAGTACTTTTGTCTTGCTCATTGGGTATTCGCTCTGTGCTTTGATCTTATCTCCTTGGACATGCCCCTTCCTCTGGCCTGTATGTTTAGATTGCAATAGAACCTTTTTCTCCCTCTGGAAGAATTGTGGGGTCTTAGGCAACTTACTTTTTCTGAATTTCAGTTCCTCATCTATAAAATGGGAAATAGTAAATATTAACTTTTCTGAGTTTTTTTTTTTTTTTTTAAATTTTTAAGTGAAGAATGTAAAGCATTGATTAAAAAGCCCAGGAAGGGCAGGCGAGATGGATCAGCTGCTTACAGAGCTTGCTGCCAGGCCTGATGATCTGGGGTCAAGTCAGGACCTGCATGGTGGAAGGAGAGAAGCAACTCCCTAAAACATGCACCATGATACCTGCATCCCTCCCCTCCAAAGACACAGAGAAAATGTTATAAAAGAATAATAAATATAATATCTAAACATATTAAATAAATTAATAAAAATAAGTGTCATAAGTACTTTAAAATATTTTATTTTATGTATATAAATGTATTGCCTGCTGGGGCTGGAGAGATGGCCTAGCGGTTAAGAGTGCCAACTGCTCTTGTGGGTTCGATCCCCAGCACCCACATGGTGGCTGAGAACCGTCTTTGACTCCAGTTCCAGGGGAATCCGACGCCCTCTTCTGACCTCCACAGCATTGCACGCATGGGTGCACAGACCTACATGCAGACAGTACATTCATACACATACAAAAATAAAAAAAATAAATGTATTGCCTGTATGTGTATAAGTGAACTGTGTCATGCAATGCCCGTAGACATCAGAAGACAGTGTTGGGTTACCTGGAACTGGAATTCGCATGGTTGTTAGCTGCCATATGGGTGCGAGGAATTGAACCCGGGTCCTCTGCAAGAGTAGTCGGTGCTCTTAACTGCTGAGCCAACTCTCCAGCCCCATTTAAAAATGTTTTTAGAAGCTCGAAATCTCTCTTAATATTGTTCTCTGCACTAAGCTTATATTGTCACTTTGTTTATTTTGTTGTATGAGACAGGGTCTCCTGTAGCCCAGGCTGCCTCCAATTTTCTGTGTAGTCAAGGATGACTCTGAGCTCCTGATCCTCCTACCTCCATGGACAGGTGCTAGGATTGCAGGGATGCAGCACCATGCCCACTATGCCTAGTCTTATAATCCCACTTCTTAAATTCTCACGTTAATACATCTATTTCTAGATTATCCGCTTTGTTCTGGGCCACTGTCAATTCCTGTAATTCTATAATATTGAATCAATGCTCATAATAATAAATCTTAATATCTGCTAGTATGAATACTATTTGTTTTTTTTCAGATCAGATTTTTAATCTTTGCCACTAATCTTCATTTGTTTTTAAAATTTATTTATTTTTTATTTGTGTGAATGTATTGGCTGTATATGTGTAAGTGGACCTGTGTGGTACAATGCTCGAGGAAGACAGAAGTGGGCGTTGGATTCCCCTAGAACTGGACTTGACAGTTGTTAGCTGCCATGTAGTACTGGGATTCGAACCTGGTCCTCTGCAAGAACAGCCATTGTTCTTAACCGCTGAGCCAGCTCTCCAGCCCTCTTAACTTGTTTTAAAAAATCTTTATTTTATTTTATGTGAATGAATGTAATATCTGTATGTAGGTAGGTGTACCTGTATCATGCAATGCCCATGGAGGTCAGAAGAAGGCACTGGATCCCCTGGAAGTAGAGTTACTGAGGGTTGTTAGCTGCCATGTAGGTGTTGGGAATCAAACCCCAGTCCTCTACAAGAGCAACCAGTGCTCTTAACTGCTGAGCCATCTCTCCAGACCCACTTCTTCACTCATTTTTAAATAAATTGTAAAAAAAAAAAAATCTTGTCAAGTTAAAAAAATATATCAAATTTGTCTTCCTGTTTGAAACCACAGCAGGTCTCTACTGAAATTGCTTAATAGTGACCATAAGTAATGTCTGTGCTGTAAGGTCAAACCTATTATACATCAGAACTAATACTCTATATTTGATGTTTTCCTTTATCAATAGACTTCCTTTTATCCTGTTACCTGTCTGGTTGTTTTTAATGTTATATTATTTTTTTAATGTACTATTATTTTTAAAAATGACTTTATGTATTTCTATTTTATGTTTTGCCTGTATGTATGTACATGTATCATGAGTATTCAGTGCCTGCAGAGACCAGAAGAGGGCATAGGATTCCCTGGAACTGGAGTTACAGATGGTTGTTAGCCACCATGTGGATGCTGAGAACTGAACCAAGAGTAGCCAGTGCTCTTAACTGCCAAGTCATCTCTCCAGTTCCATTACTAGGCTTGTTTCTTCACCAAAGATAATAATGTCAACAAACAAACTTTGGCCAATTACTTCCATTTCCTAGGCAGGTAGTAACATTGTTCCAGTACTTGGTATATTGGCTGCAGTATATCTGACTGTGCTGTGTGAAGCACGGACTTGTACTTCTCTCTCACACTACTGATAGACTAGAAGTTGGGTCTGAACTAGCTTTTGGGCAGGTCTCCTACACTTAACATCTATTGTATACCTTTTGGTCCAGAACTCTCACTCCTAGGTATTACGTAACAGACATGTGGACCTGTGCCCAAGTGCTGGTGATAACAGCCAGAATACAAGCTGCCTAGATGCCCCTCAGTGGGTAAACCCAATATGGCCTACTCACACTGTGGACTCTTATGCTGCAGTGAAAACGAATGAGCTGCTGGGAACTATACCCAGGATTGGGATGAATTTCAACAACAGAACTTGAGCAAGGAGCCGAACATGCAAAGAACACACTCGAGTGACTCTTGCTGTGCTGAAGTCAGTGACTGTGGTTAACAGCCATGGCCTGGGGAGGAGGCTCCCAACTGGAAGGGAACAGGGCCTTCTCAGGTGCCAGGAACGGTCTTCTGCCTGGATATTGGTGCTGGCTGTACCACTGTGTCCCATTTGTGAAGGTTTAGTGAGCTGTATACTTGGGTTCTATGCGCCTTGCTGTCTGTACTGATAGTGCAATATAAACTTATAAAACAAACGGAACTCCGGGGAGACGCCATAACGCGCCAGGCCAGTAGGATCGAAAGGTTATTCCTGGACAAACTGTCAGCCCATGAAAGGAAACAGCCAGAATTGACCAGAGTCCAAGTCAACAGCTCCAGAGAGAGTGGACTGTTTTACCTCTCATCCACCTGTGCCCCTTTTCTAAGCCTAGGGAACAACCTGCGGAAGAGGGGGCGTGGTAGAATGTAAGGGCTGCGATTGGGGTGAATGGTGAAACTACAGCAATGTAGTCTGGACACTCATTTGATCAACTTGATTGAACAAACAACCTGTCACCCCCCACTGGATGGTGGGGCTGTAGGTGTTTGGGCACAACAGCCTGCAGATAGGTTTTGCATGAAGGATGCTTGTACTCATGGATTATCACTTATAGCTAAAAATGAAAAAAAAAA
>VZQC01010158.1:619959-642389 GCA_009823505.1 Rhizomys pruinosus
AGCGTGACAAGTTCTTATTGTGGCTTATAACATCGCCTAACCTCTAGAGGACATAAGCTTGTGGCATCCGCTGTGAGTTATTCCTCCAAGGAGAGAGCTAATAGCCAAGAGATTTGGATATAATATAGACACTTGGCTGCCACTGTTGCACAGTATCTCCAGGCTGTTGAGGTGTAGCTGATATTGACGGAGGAGTCTTGCTTGTCTCAGGGAGACCAATATTTTGCTGTATTGCTTTAGTGGCTTTGGTAACGCTCTCTATAGCATTTCAGAGGCCAGTTGTGTGTTAGCAAGTGACGTCTCAAACATTTTTCATGCTCATACCAGTGTCTTCGACAACAGGGACTTACTGCCTTTCTCCTTGCATATATCCACTTATAGGCAAAAGGCCTTTATAATTTGGGGGGGGCGGTTTGAATCCCCTAGCCAACATCTCCTAGGCAGAATAATTCATTGCTGATGTCAGAGCTTTCCTGTAGTAATATATTTGGCTTACACAACTTATAAATACTTTACTATTGAATTTGGCTCTAGTTAGAGAATATCCTTTCACAGTTCCTATGCCTATCAATCAGTTAATATGTTATGCCTGTTTTATAGGCATAACTATAGGCACACTGTAACAATTGGCTCTAGTTTACAGTTAGGGAGTCCAGCCACATTATTTTTATAGGACTTTATTTCTGTGCCTTTAATTCAGCGATAGTGCAATTCTTTTTTCTTTCTCCTTCCCTCCCCTTTTTCCTTCCTCCATGTCATTCCTCCTCCTTCCTCCTCCTCCTCCTCCTCCTTCCTCCTCCTCCTTCTCAATTATTATTATTAGTACTGGGCATAAATGTTTTAGAATAATTCATATTAAATCACACTATTATGAAATACAGGTCTTCCAATTGGATTTTCAGACGCTCTCTCCAGTGTATTCAGTAAATATTTGCCTGCCTACTTGGGCTGGCAATACACCAGTGAGCAAACAATGCTGTCTTTGTGAATAAACCCTGGCTTACTTGTCGTAGGAAGCAGAGTTGTTTTCGGATGATGAGATTGAGTCACTGAAAGCGCTTATTGTTCCGTTTTGACAGAGTGAGTGTCATAGTCTTATTGTATGAATCATCATAGGATCTGGCGTTGCTTCGATCAATCTGGATTCACTCTATGTCGTTATGGATTGATCCGCAGTCTGGATGTATATTTGAGTACCTGTAGGCGATCGGTGTGAGATCGTGAGGGTGGGGGAGGGGTTAGAGTGACAGTAAGTGCCAGTTCTCCGTTCCACTTAGAGGCGACTCGTAGGGATGATTGGTGCCGATGAGATCACACTGCAGCATACTAGAGCCAATGTGACCACGAGGAGTGATTATCATGAGAGCCCACATGTAAATTGGATCGCGTCCCAGGTTCGCATCGCCCAGAGGACGTGGTGGCGCATGCCTTTAAATCTAGCACTGGGTGGGCAGAGGCAGGTGGGATTCTTCTGTGAGTTCAAGGCCAAGCATGGTCTATCAGAGTGAGTTCCAAGCCAGATGGGACTACAGGGAGACCCTGTCTCAAAAAGAAGAAGAAAAAAAAAAGCCCTGGAGAGTGGCAGGTGCCTCACAAGCCACAATTGAGAACTCTGATTGCCACACCTGTGGGATGCAGACGGCAGCGTGTGTCCAAACACCCAGCATGTAAGACAAGCACAGTCTCGATGTTAGGAAAACATAAAGAGAAAACCACATGAAACAGGGAAAGGTGAAATATTTATTATAGAACTTTCAACAGCCTTTTAAAATATGGTATTAGGTTGCTTTATTCCTCATGGACTGTCTGATCTTCAAACCAGCTCTGACATTTAGTTTACAGCTTTACTTAGTAAACGTTGCTGTTGAGATGGCTGGGTCTTATGAGAAGGGAGATGTCCACCCCACAGACACCACTTCCTGTCTGCCAGACTCAGTCTCTGCCCTTGAGCCTTGAAATTACATAGACACACACACACACACACACACACACACACACACACACACACACTCTCAAATGTCAAGGGCTAAAACTCAGCCAGGTTAGCAGGCTTCAATGAGTTGACTTCACTCTTGGGAACTATTCAGAATGTTGTGAGCTCCACGGAGTAACTGCAGACGAGAACCCCATACTAGCTGCTGTCAGTCATGTTCTGTTTGGTTAAGGAGGGTGGAAGCTAAGCCCTCCAGCTTCTTTGTTTTTTTTTCTTTTTATTTATTTTTGTATGTGTATGAATGTACTGTCTGCGTGCAAGTTTGTGCACCCGTGTCGTGCAATGCCGCAGAGGTCAGAAGAGGGTCTCAGATTCCCCTGGAACTGGAGTTCTCCTGGAATTGGAGTTACAGATGGTTCTTAGCCACCATGTGGGTGCTGGGGATCGAACCCGGGTCCTCTGCAGGAGCAGTTGGTGCTCTTAACCACTAGGCTATCTCTCCAGCCCTCTGATTTTTTTTTTTTTTTAATGACAGGGTCTCATGTAGCCCAGGCTGGCCTTGAACTCACTACATAGTTGAGGATGACCTTGTGAACTCCTAGTTCTGTTTTTACCATTCAAGAGCTAGGATTACAGGTGAGCACCACTGCACCCTGCTTTAAGTCCTCTCTTTCTTTCCCTCCCTCCCTCCCTCCCTCCCTCTCTTCCTTCCTTCCTTCCTTCTTTCCTTCCTTCCTTCCATCTTTATGTGTGTGTCTCAGTGTGAGTGCACAATGCCATGGTGCATGTACAGAGGTTAGAGGACAGCCATATCTGTTTTGTTTGAGACAAGGTCCTGAGTTGTTCACTGCTATGTCAGTATGCCAAGTGTGCTCACTCAGGAGTTTTCAGGGGTTCTTTGCTGTAGGAGAGCTGGGATTATAGACATGGGCTACCTATCCAGCTTGATGTAGATCTGAACTCAGATCCTCACACTTGTGGGGCAAGCACTCAGCCAATGTACGTCCCAGCTCTCAGTCTTCTTCCTTAAAGTATCGCAAGAAGGAACAGTAACACTCTTTCCATGAATATGTAGTGAAAAAAGGTCTCTCTCTCTCTCTCCCTCCCTCCGTCCCTCCCTCCCTTTCTTCTGTATCACTATGTAGCCTAGAATAGGAAATCCTCTTGCCTAACCTCCTATATGCTGGGATCACACACGTCATTATATCTCCAAGAACTTTTCTAGGTCGACTTTCAGGTGGGATCATATTTCTCTATTTTCTTTTTCATCCCTGTGTTGCTGGGTCTCCATGGTAACTTTGGGTCTTCCAAGTAGGAAAAGAAAGGCAGTAACAGTCAAGTCAGCTGAGTGGTCAGAGTGGGAGAATACGCTGGAGGATGTGGCTGCAGGATCAAGGCATTCCCGCCACATCTCCCCATCCTGGGGGCAATCAAAAGTTGATGGCTTATTTCCTCAGAGAAACATATTTTATCTAAGAATAGACATATCCCTTTGGCTGACTTTTACAGCAGTCCTCCTCAGTGTCTTTGAAAGATGCTCACTGGTGAGTTCAGCAGCCAAGGGTGTGGCAACTACCAGGACCCCTGGACTTTGCCATCCCATTATGCTGTGTTAAAACTGTACAGCTTTGCTGTATTGGATTTCTAGGTTACATGCACAGTATGAACTCTGGAAAACTGAATTTAGGAGCAATAGCCTCATCTTAAGTAGTGAAAACAACTGCAATTGAAAGATGAAGATGACTAATTTTATGGTTGCCACTCAGAATCAATTTTCACTTTGGCTGGTTCTTTCCATAAGCCCATTTTGAAAAATTTGACCCACTTTGTTGCCAGTGTAAGTTCCATTTACTTTGTTCGCTTGATATATAATTACTGAGGGCCTATCATGTAGGCTGTCTCTGTGCCAACAGTGTGGTGATAAAGATGAATCCTGATCTCCAAGGCTCATTTAGAAGGGCCTGGGGATGCGGCTCAGCAGAGTAGTTACCTGGCAGATGACTGAGGTCAAGTTCCACCACTGCCAAAAGGAAAACATATTACTGGAAACACAGATTGACCGGTAGAGAATAGTTGCCATCAAAACTCGAGAAGGGTTGGGTATCAAGAAATGGAGGCATGAAGCAGATAATGTGCAGGGTCCACACAGAGAAGAGGAATAAATTCTGACATGCAGTGTGGTAGACAAACTATGGCTGAGGACAATTCACTGGATATAGACTAGGCTGGCCTTGTACTCACAGAGATCTGCCTGTTTCTGCCTCCTGGGT
Organism: Rhizomys pruinosus; assembly: GCA_009823505.1. Lineage (NCBI taxonomy): Eukaryota > Metazoa > Chordata > Mammalia > Rodentia > Spalacidae > Rhizomys > Rhizomys pruinosus. Next base: position 624,163 of record VZQC01010158.1, read on the forward strand.
GCTGGGATTAAAGGTGTGCTCCACAACATCCAGTTTTCATTGAATATTTCAATACAGCTTTGAGTGTTCCAAGCACAGATGATATAGGGTTGAAGTGACAGGCTGCTTACCCTGATCTAACCACTACCTATGGTATACATGTACTGGGGTGTCATACTCAGTGTTTGGGATACCCCCAAAACACACACAACCACTATGTCCCCATCAAAATGCATTAATTAAAACAAAAGAGTTCGTGTGCTGGGTGGATGCGTGAAGGAAAACTTGCAGAGTCAGAAGAAGCAAACAATGATGCACTGGAAGAAATGGTGGTGGGGGTGGGGGGAGGGAAGGGTGCGTCCTCCACTTGAGTTGTGATGGGTGAAAGGGAATGTGTGAGAGGGAAGAGGAGGAGGACACGGGTATTCAGTTTTAAGACAAGCACAGAAAAGTGAGCAAGACATTCAGCAGAGAGACAAGCATGTCAAAAATGTCACAGGGTGGGCTGGAGAGATGGCCTAGCGGTTAAGAGCGCCGACTGCTCTTGCAGAGGACCCGGGTTCGATCCCCAGCACCCACATGGCGGCCGAGAGCCGTCCGAAACTCCAGTTCCAGGAGAACTCCGGTTCCAGGGGAATCCGAGACCCTCTTCTGACCTCCGCGGCATTGCACGACACGGGTGCACAAACCTGCATGCAGACAGTACATTGATATACATACTGAAATAAAAAAAAAAAAAGTCACAGGGTGAGCCTAGCATGCCCTCCAGAAGACCTCGGAGCAAGTGTGGCCAGAGGCCTGAGGGATAAGCTTGCCAGGGCTTGCTCACCTGTGACGGGCTTGTTGTGTAACAGTAGTGCAGTAGTCCTTCTGCATCTGATTGCTTGCTTTCTATGATTTCAGATGATCATGGTCAGTCCTAGTCTGGAAACCTTAAATGGAGAATTCTACAAATAACTCATAAGTTTTGAACTGAGTGTTGTTCTGGGTAGCAGAACATGTTCTGATGTGGTTTTGCTCTGTTTTGTCTGTGACATGATTGATCTTTTGTGGAACGCTTCATGTCAGGGAAGTCACCCACTCAGTGGCCACTTAGCTGCCCTTTCAGTTTTCAGATTCACACACAGACAACAGTCATATGACTTTCATTATAGCATATCTTACATTATTTTAAGAATAATTCTCTGGAAACTAAAAAAAAATTAAAAAAAAAATTGGGCCAGGCGTGGTGGTGCCACACTTTAATGATTAGGAAGACAAAGGAGAGGGATTTGTGAGTTCAAGGCCAGCCTGGTCTACAGAGTGAGTTCAGGGGCTACAGGGAGACCTGAGATAAAGACAACAAAAAAAAAAAAAAAAAAAAGAATTCTGTTGTTAATCTCTTACTGTGACTATTTATAAAGTAAAAACTTTTAGGTATGTATAAATCAGAAAAAACCAGTAAAATTATGAGTTGGAGAAAAAGTTAACAACAAAAAAGTAACAACAGCTAATACACATCACAGACACATTAATGTCTGTGCTGGACATTTGTATATGTTTCACATATGTGTTAACTCATCTATTGAGGTAGACACTATGATTAATTCTCTTTCTAGAGCCAATGAAACAGAGGCTTAGTGCCAAGTCCATGTTGGTGAACCAAGGCTGCCGGGATCCAGGGTTCAAACTATCAGCCCAATTTACAGCTCTCCTGTTGGTTGCAGGGGGCTGGCTAAGAAAATAGACATGGTAGATAGAGGTATTAATTTGCTCATTTAAGTGTGTTTGTGTGTATGTATGCTTTGCTGGAGACAGAAGGCATGGCTTCACACATGCTAAGCAAGTGCTCTACCACTGAGCTACTAGTGGGTATCAGCTCCCACTAGGCTAGAGACAGATGGCTTAGCCATTAAGATCACTAATTGCTCTTGCAGAGGATCAGGTTCAGGTCCCCAAATCCACAACCTAAGTGACTTCAGTTCTAGAGTGTCCGATGCTCTGTATTCACCTTCACGCATTGCAAGCACCCGGTGCACTTCTACACATGCAGGCAAAACACTCATACACATAAAATAAAACTAAATAAATCTTTTTTAAGAATTACAATTTAAAAGCCAGGTGTGGAAGTGCACACCTTTAATCCCAGCACTTGGGAGGCAGAGGCAGGCGGATCTCTGAGTTCAAGGCTAGCCTGGTCTATCTAGCGAGTTCCAGGCCAGCTGGGACTAAAAGGGAGACCCTGTCTCAAAAAGACAAAAAAAAAAAAAAAAAAAAAAAAAAAAATTACAATTTAAACATTAATTGTAAAGTAGTAAAATTAAGAGTGTTTTTTAAAAAATCTTCTTAGAGATAATACAAATGTATGTATACTGTGCTTTGCCTTTTTAACCGTTTCCTATCAGTGCATTTTATATACATAAGTAAATAATATAGTCAAACCTAACCATACCACACTCATTGTTCTATAACTTGACATTTCAAATTAAATAACAGGATTTACATGTGTATCTTTGTCCATCAAAGAGGGCTCAACTATTCTTTTCCATAGTTATGCAACACCCTAGCACATGAGTGATTTGTAGTTTGTTGAACTAACTCATCCGGAAGTATATTTGGCCCCTTTCTGATTTCCTGCTAGTAGAAGTAATAATGGGAAGGACTTTTGTTTTTAATTGTGTTGAAACTGGACATTGGGGGGCTGGAGAGATGGCCTATGCGGTTAAGAGGCGACCGCTCTTACAGAGGACCCGGGTCGATCCCAGCACCCACATGGCGGCCGAGAACGTCCGAAACTCCAATTCCAGGAGAACTCCAGTTCCAGGGGAATCCGACACCCTCTTCCGACCTCCGCGGCATTGCACGACACGGGTGCACAAACTTGCATGCAGACAGTACAATCATACACATACATAAATAAATAAAATTAATTTAAAAAAATTAAAAAAAAAAACTGGACATTGGGAAGTTGAGGTAGGAAGATCAAAAGTTCAAGGCTAACCTCGAATACCTAGGGATGTCCTCTTTCAAAATACAGACCCAAACAGATGGCTTCTTTTTTTTTTTTTTAGGAGATTGTGAGTGTGAGTGTGTGTGTGTGTGTGTGTGTGTGTGTGAACAATATCTTACATTGAATAGATTCCAACAGTGAAATATCAGGTTCCTTCATTTTACTGGAAGTGGTCAAATTACCTCTACATCTGCTTGGGCTTTAAAGATTGCTTAGAAACCTCCAGATTCACACATTTCTAGGAAAATGGCATTGAGAGTCAAAGGACATTGTGCAACGTGTTGTCAACTAAGAGCCTGGGACTCCCTAACTCTGCTAATGAAAGATCATGTTGAATAAAGTCTTGGTCAAGAAATGGGGTAAGACGGAAGACAAAATAAACAGGTTGCTTGCTCCTGCAGTAACTCTGCTTTGTTGATCCGGTTACTAACATTTGGCTCACCTGCCTTTCCGTATTTATTTAGAGTACAAAGAGGTGAACTGTTATTAGGAAAGCAAGCTCCGGACTGGCTGAACTACCAGCTCCTCAGTGTTGACAGGCTGTCTTCTCCTGGTGAACCCAGGGAACAGAAGATACTAAGACTGGCATGGTCCCCAGCTAGCCAACGCTTGACTAATTCTAAAGTGGTTTCATTTAAAGAATCAGAATATGTGGATGGGGAAGGGGAGAAAGGAGACAAATAAGAACAAAGTATAGTGAGATACATGTAGGAAAATGCTATCATAAAACCCATTACTTTACATGCCAACTAAAAAAAAATTAAAGCATTTTGAGAAAAAAAAACAACAAATAATCAGAACACACCTAAGTTTTATTGTGGGGTGAGTTCTAATGGGGTCACATCAAGGCAGCTCCAAGTTGTCTATTTTAACTTGTTATTTAGTGTCTAGCATAGCATTGTTGGCTCTGGAGAGATGGCTAAGCAGTGAAGAGCACTGGCTGCTACTGCAGAGGACTGGGGTTTAGTTCACAGCACCCACATGGTGGCTAACAACTGTCCCTAACTCCAGTTCCAGGGGATCTGATGCACTCCTCTGGGCTCTTTGGGCAGTGTATGACATGGGTACATTTCCATATATGCAGAAAAAATATACCCATACACATACAATAAAAAGAAATAAATAAAAATTTAAAAATAGAATAACATTTTCAAAAATTTGGCTGAACAGTAGTTGGAAGGATTATTTTGTTCATAAATTTAGGAACTATCAGGCTAATATAAAACCACACAGGTCTGTGTCTTTTCCTGAAACCTTTAGAGTCAAGGAATGTGGTCTTCGATGAATGGTATACCATTCAGTGTCTTTTAAATTCTTTTATTCTATATATTCATTTCTCGTATGTGTATGTGTAGGCACACGTGTGTGTATGTGTAGGCACACGTGTGGAGATTAGAGGATAGTCTCCCCTCCTACCACGGGGTCCAGGGAACCACACTCAGGTTAGTAACCAGGTTGTCAGGCCTGCTGCCCCATGCTCCTACCCCTGACCCACCACCCCAGCTCCAACGTCTTTTTATTTGAGACAACAGGGTCGCACTGAGTTCCTGAGCCAGGAACTTGTGGTGATCCTCCTGCCTCTGTTTATTGAGTGCTGGGATTCTAGCTGTTTGCCACTCATCCCATCCCAGCATTCAGTATCTTAAACTCTTTTTAGCATGAACATATATCTTGTGCTCAGTATAGGAATCTAGCCCAGGGTCTGTGTCTACTCTGTAAGTATTCCACCACTGAGCTACACCCTAAGCCCTTATGAAACAGATTTTTTTTTTAAAGTGCCTGCCTTTGTTTTTTTTTTTTTTATTAATTTTATTTATTTCTGTATGTGTATGAATGTTCTGTCTGCATGCAAGTCTGTGCACCTGTGTTGTGCAATGCCGTGGACGTCAGAAGAGGGTGTCGGATTCCCCTGGAACTGGAGTTCTCCTGGAATCGGACAGTTCTTGGCCGCCATGTGGGTGCTGGGGATCGAACCCGGGTCCTCTGCAAGAGCGGTCGGCGCTCTTAACTGCTACGCCATCTCTCCAGCCCATGAAACAGATTTTAAAAATGTTACTAGTGTGTGTATGCACTGTGTGTCTGTCCAGGAGTATATGCCTTGCATGTGCAGGGTGTGTCTGTCCAGGTGCATATGCCATGGCACACTTGGAGGTCAGAGTATGACTTTGTGGAGTCAGTTCATTTCTTTCACCTGAATGTGGGTTCTGAGGATTGAAGCCAAGGCCCCAGGCTTTTGAGACAAGCACCTTTATCTGCTGATCCATCTCTTGATTCCCTCTGCATCCCAGATAGAATTTTTTTGAGCTGATCTTTTGAAGCATAGTATTTGTGTATGTGTGTATGATTACAAAATCCTGATTCTATTTGTGGTATGTCTTATATTGCACAACTAATAAAATGTCTCAAATGCCTTTTCACATTATTTAAAGAAAGAGCAATAAGTACTATATGGGAATTCAAGGCATACTTTGTCCCTCTAAGATCCCTGGCACCTTTCACAGATACTGTGTTACGTACGTGTGTGTGTGTGTGTGTGTGTGTGTGTGTGTGTGTGTGTGTGTGTCTATGTGTGTGTGTGTGTGTGTGTGTGTGAATTTTCCGGGGCATGGTGGTGCATGCCTTTAATCCCAGCACTTGGGAGGCAGAGGCAGGTGGATCTCTGTGAGTTTGAGGCCATCCTGGTCTACATAGTGAGTTCTAGGCCAGCTGGGGCTACAGGGAGACCCTGTCTCAAAAAGACCCCCCAAAATATATATACAAGTGAAAAAAAAACCCTTAAGACAGTATTTTTAGGCTTCAGGGAATATTATGATGAGAAAGCGATACTCATCAGAGGTATTGGTCCTTAGTAGAAATGAAATAATGAAATAATTTATTAATTGTAAGGAAGACTAAAAGATAAATATCCCCCTGGAACTGTCTCTCTAGATCTGTCCATTCCACTCCTGCTGTATTTAATTTTGTCAAATTATTTACTCTATTTGTGCGTCCATTTCCTCATTGTTTAAGTAATAATAAATAGCACCTCGTTAAATGTGCTGAACCAGTGCCTGCGAGTTGACGGCTCTCAATGGGGCAGAGCTATGTGTGAGCTTTCCACCAATACGACAAAATTCAAAAGATCATCAATTTATGAAGAGAAAAGGGTCTAGGAAGTGCTGTGCAAGCACGGGGACCTGAGTTCAATCTCTGGCACCCACATAAAAAAGTGGGGTCTAGTGGCATGTACCTTCTACTAGAGGAGAAACAGAAATCCAGTCTATTTATGAGCTCCAGGTCAGTGAGCAATCCTATCTCAAACAACAAGGTGGATTAGGCAGGATGTGCTGACCCATGACTTTAATCCCTTCTCTAGGCAGACAGAGGCATGTGGCTCTCTGTGAGTTTCAGGCCAGCCTAGTTTACATACTGAGTCCAGACCAACTAGGGCTACAAAGAGAGACCCTGCCACTCACAAACAAACAAACAAACAAACAAAGGTTTGTTTACATCCAATCTAGAGAGATTCCACATCCCCACACAGGTGTACAGATAAATGCATACAAATATAAATAAATAAAAACAAACAGAGAAGAGGTTTATCTGGCTCTTGATTGGGGAGGTCCCAACCACACAGCCTGTGGTGAGGGTGCCCAGCAGGAGTGTGACAGGACAAAACCACTTGCTTCCTGGTCGGAAGCAAAGGGAGAGAGAAGAGTTCTGGACTCTGGCAATCCCCTTCCAGAGCGTATCCGAATGACTTAGGAACCTTCACGAGGCCCTGGCATTGAAGGCTACACCTCGTCCCAAATGTGCCACCCTGGGGCCCAGTCCCAGGCATGGGCATTCAGGAAACATTCAAAGAGTAACCTGTAGCAAATTTCTGTCTTTGCTCCCCTGCATTTGGAAAGGAAGCCACTGCAGGGCCCGGTCCTCGCGGGAGCACTTCGTGAACCTCATTGGTCTGTTCCCATTTTCTGTCTTTTCCCCATTTCCATAATTTTATGTATACCCAAAGAAAGAAGCTAGCCAATACTCTTTTAATTTGCCAAGCCTGGATTCAGGACACTGATTATTCAAAAGGAGACGTGGGGATCCAAGCTGGCTGATCATTACATCCCAGACACACTCAAGAAGGTCTGCAGGCATCACAATCGGAGCAGCACCTGCTTCCCGCTCGTAGGCTTTCCCCAGCCCACAGAGCTTTCTCCAGAAGAACCACAGCCAGCGCACTGGGAGCTCCCAGGGCTGCTTCAGGTCCATTTCAACATTTCCACACCTTCGCCACCTGGTACAGGTGGTTGTTTTGCAAAGGTGAGGTGTGCCCCTCTGTACTCTCACCAGGGAGGCCAAACAGGTTCAAGGGCCGGCACTTGAATGACAACTCAGACAGGATCCTGGCTTGATCAGTGGGGCAGTTTCTTGCTACCTTATAGGCTCTGTTCCAACACGGGAGCCGATGCACCCTGGAAGATCCTCTGGGAGGCATGCTCTGTCCCCCAGCCCTGCCTGTGGGAGCCATCTGGTCTGTAATGTACGGAGGTTTGAACCTCCATGGGCATCAGCACATACAACATTTGGAATTAAGGGAAAGAGTGAACCCAAACTCAAGATGCTACATGCTGCTCTTGAGGCAACAAGTTATGTGCGAAGGTCAGAGGATAACTGTCAGTGGTCAGTTCTCTCTGTCCACAGTAGGCTTCTGGAATCCAACTCAGGATATCAGGCTGGCAAAGCGAGCGCCTTCCCCTAAAGAGCAATGTCGGCAGCACGTGCCTGCCAATGTGCCAGCCTTGAGAGAGGATTGCCGGCCTCATGCAATTTTCTTTTTTCTTTTCAGAAAAAAATAATCATTTTCACTAATGCATTTTCACCTTCCTAGGGCTAGGACTGCGTGTGTGTGTGTGTGTGTGTGTGTGTGTGTGTGTGTGTGCTGCATCACCTGGTATTCGAGGATCAAAGCTGAGGTCTCTGGCATGCTAGGCAAGCACTCTATCAATTGAGCTACATCCTCAGTCCACACTAGCTTTCTGTAAGGTAACACCCAATCATTAATTGACACTTAAAAGATTAGAGAAAAATGAAGACACTTTTTAAAAAATATTAGCTTGAATATGAAATATTCTTCTATACAGAATAATTTTTTTTTTGAGACAGGGTTTCTCTGCAGCCCCAGCTGGCCTGGAACTCACAAAAATCTGCCTGCTTCTGCCTCCTGAGTGTTGGGATTAAAGACTGCATCACCCTGCCTGGGCTCATTCATCGTTTTTTTTGTTTTTTTTTCTGGTCTTTTTGAGACAGGGTCTCCCTGTAGCCCCAACTATCCTGGAACTCTCTATGTAGGCCAGGCTAGGCTTGAACTCACAGAGATCTGCCTGCCTCTGTCTCCCAAGTGCTTCATTCATCTTTTTTTTTTTTAATTTTGTTTATTTTTGTATGCATACGAATGTACTGTCTGCATGCAGGTCTGTGCACCCGTGTCATGCAATGCCTCGGAGGCCAGAAGAGGGTGTCGGATTCCCCTGGAACTGGAGCCAAAGACGGTTCTCAGCTGCCATGTGGGTGCTGGGGATCGAACCCGGGTCCTCTGCAAGAGCAGTCGGCGCCCCCAACCGCTAGGCCATCTCTCCAGCCCCTCATTCATCTTTTTAAAGAAGATTTTTTTAGGGTCAAATATGGTAGTGTACACCTTTAATCCTAGCACTAGGGAGGCAGAAGCTGGCTGATCTCTATTAATTCAATGCTAGCCTGGTCTTCATAGCAAATTCCAGACCAGCCAGGGAGACACAGTGATTATTATTTATTCATTGGCCTTCTCAGATGTACACAATGTGTCTGACCGTATCTACTCTGTTCCCTCTCCGATATGTCCTCTCCCATCTTCATGACCCCCATCTTCATGTCCTCTCCTTTTTCTTTTTTATTTCCTGTAACCACTGAGTCCATGTAGTGCGGCCCCCTGGAGTGTTGGCTGCACTGACTGGCTTGTTCTCCTGCGGGTAACCACAGCTACAGCGAGTTCATGAGCACCGTCTCCAGATGGTGGCATTTCCCAGTGCTCCTTGCGTCCTATGGCTCCTTCTGTGGGTCCCCGAGTTTTGGTGGACTTGATCTACACGTCCCCCCCACTTGGGACTGGCGCTCACCCGTTCTCAGCATTCTGAGTTATGAGACTGCATTAACTACCGCTGCAGAAAGATGCTTCTCTGGCCATGGTGGAGGGCAGCACTGAGCTCTCTTGTTTATCTTTTCGTTATGACTATAATTTACATGGACCACAGCACTGCTAAATGTTATCGGCAATCTCCAGAAAACCATTAGGGCAAAGGCAAATGTCTAGATAATGAGAGGTGTTTTTCCTCTGGAAAATTGGAGCAGGGTCTCATGTAGCCCAGGTTGGCCTCTGATGTTTCTGCTTCCACTGCCCACGTGCTCTGGTTACAGGAATGTACCACCACACCTGGCCACTTTTGTTATCTTTGGCTTCTTAGGAAATAAGAAGTGTTAATAATCATCAACACTGTGCATTCATTTATTGAAATAGGTACCAGCAGTTCACTGAAGGCCCAAGTTGTATTAAATTGTGCATACAGGAATGTGCTTCGGGATAAACAAAAATGAAAAATCTTTATCTCTTTTTCAGATTCTCCTGCATACTCCAACAAGAAATGAGCTACTTCTTTCAACATATTTAAAGGTCATCAATGGCATATTCTCCATGCATATGAGCGATGATATTTATAAAACCACCGAGATCCACTGAGTATTCCAAATGATAAATCACTGAGGCTGAATGTGGTGAATAAAAGATCCATTTTTTCATCAGCATGCAGAGCTTCACCAACTGTATTAAATCTTATCACAGTCATATTTCTTATTAATGAAATATATTAAAGAGACAATGTGGCTTTGATAGTATTTGCAAGTAAGAGCTCTTCTTCCCAGCTCACTCTGTCCTTGGTGGATGGGAAGAATAAGAAAGGGGAAGCTCTCTGGTGGAAAGGAAGATGTGTGTAGGGGCTATGGGAGGGGCTGGACACGTTTATGGTGGGAGAAACGTGCCCTACGCAGTGTGGAGGGAAGCCCCAGGCCTGACTCAGAGCTAGCAGCTGCTAGCCACCACTGACTCACTTTGTCAATCAACCCATCCATCCACCTCCGTGTGATTCACAGTGGAGGCCAGGTGCTCAGAAAGCTTATTGACTCTGTGGCCACCATTCCAATAATGTTCCTTAGGTGGGATGCCTTTAAATATCACACACCTTAAGAAATGTCTTAAATGATGTACTGCCAAGCAGCTGCTCAGTTCCCTGAACACTTTGTAACTTCTCATTAGATTGTAACAGGCTGCCTACATACTAATTAGAAAATATCCAACTCTATCCTATCATTGGATTGAGAAAATAATTATATGAACAATAGTCATAGTACCCTAAAATATAATATTTTATAAAAATTTTAAATTCTAGCTGGGTCTGGTGGCACATATCTTGAATCCTAGTACTTGGGAGGCTAAGGCAGGTGGATTGCTATGAGTTTGAGACCAGCCTGGACTACCTAGTGAATTCTAGGCTAGCTTGGGCTATAAAGTAAGATCCCATTTCTAAAATAAGATAGAATAACAAAATAAAACAAATAAGTAAATAAACATTCTAAATTATTTGAGAAGACATAAAACATTCCATTTAGAAAGGACCTTTTGCACCTTATAGATGACTGATTTAAAAGAGTTCAACATTTTATTGTTCTTTAAGACAAAGAGTTTACTACACAAAGCTGCAAGAGAATTATCACGAGCCAAAATGTGCAAGCTATTTTATTTGCACTAGCAACAGAGCAAACATGGGATCAAGAAGACCATTCTATCGGACCCTAGCCAGCTGGGCAGGGAAAAGCATCACAGAATGGGATTGTACTCTTCTGTACAAGAGAGGATGATGGGCAGCTGCGGTTTATGGAATGCCATCCTGGCTCAGAAAATGCTGTATTTGCTATTTCAGTGTCTACTCACCAATCAACCCTTAGGGAAAACCATGTCTTAAATGGGGGGGGGGCTGCAGTAAAGGCCTTGGTGGTGGTGGGGACTTTATATTTTTCCCATAGAACTAGTCAAAGACCCTGCTTTGACTACTCCTGCTTCTGGCTAAGATGGAGTAAGGGGGATAAAATGTGGGGTTTTTTTAATCCAAAAAAAGTGTTTTCTTAAACCTAGAAAACAATGTATATATCAAAAGTTTCCAAAATGTTTAATATCCAGGCCCTTTACAAGGCAGTGAATCTTGAATAAGGCGAGTCACATGGTTGTCCCTACCTACTGTGGAGGGTTCTAGAATATGGAGACACAGTGGAACATATGAGTTTGAGACCAGGAGTCAGAATTGGAAGATTAAAGAGCAAATGAAAAGAATTTGCTGAACAGAGTGCCCGAGGAAGGAGATCTACATACAGAGAAAAAGAAAGAAAGAAAGAAAGAAAGAAAGAAAGAAAGAAAGAAAGAAAGAAAGAAAGAAAGAAAGACACAGAGGGAGATATACACAGAAGAGACAGAGAGAGATAGAGAGATAGAGAGATAGACAGACACAGAGAGGCACATCTGTGCAGGGAGCCTTGCACAGATGTGGATAGAGGTTCTTTCAGGCACTTAGTATGTTACCAACCACTCTGTACATGGAAGATCACCCAAAGGGGGAACCATTTGAAAGGATGGAAGAAAAGACAAGGCTGTTGATGGTGCCTGTTGCCAGCAGCCAGACTGGAAAGCATTGAAAGCAGACCCAGGCCAGTCATGCCTCAGCTATGGGGGAACACCCAGCTTATCATAGAATGAGTACTGCTCGGGGCCAGCCTACCACATCATAAAAGCAAGACCTGGAAAAAACAAGCAAACTCTGTCCTAATAACCAAACTACATCCCAAAGAAAATACAAAGAATATTATGTGTATAAGAAAACACAGAGCACTCAAAAAGATAAAATCAGTAAGATCTAGCATGCAGTCAACAGCACTAGGTTGGCAAAGAGGTTGCAAAACATGACCCAGAAGAGAAAATGAAATTAACCCAAACCATGCAGAATTGAGGCATACATTAGACTAAGAAGACAGGGAGATTAAAACATTATTACCGAGCTGGGTGTGGTGGCACACGCCTTTAATCCTAGCACTTGGGAGGCAGAGGCAGGCAGATCTTTGTGAGTTCAAGACCAGCCTGGTCTGCAGAGTGAGCTCCAGGACAGCTGGGGCTACAGGGAGACCCTGTCTCGAAAAAGACCAAAAAAGAAAACCAAAACCAAAAACAAAAAACAAGCAAACATTATCACCGCATTTTACATGGTCCAAAGTTAGTTACATGTAAGCCATAAAAATTGTTTTTAAAAATCTTTCTAACAATAAATACTCCAACACACCAGATGTGATTAATCTAGATTGCAAAAGAAGAGTGAAACTGAAGATACAGCAATAGAAACTGTGTAAGATCACACACACACACACACACACACACACACACACACCCAAAACAGATAGCAATAAACCATCCAACCCCAAATAAAAAAAAAACCACCAAAAAAACAAACCTCAAAACCCATCCTAAACGAAGGAGCCGGAGAGATGGCTCAGCAGTTAAAAGCTTTGCTGCTTTTGCGGAGGGCCTGTATACATATATGTAGGTAAAACACTCATACACATAAAGAAAATAAATCTTTTAAAAATCCTAAATGAGGGGGCTGGAGAGATGGCCTAGCAGTTAAGAGCACTGACTACTCTTACAGAGGATCCGGGTTCGATCCCCAGCACCCACATGGCGGCCGAGAGCCGTCTCAAACTCCAATTCCAGGAGAACTCCAGCTCCAGGGGAATCCGAGACCCTCTTCTGACCTCCGCGGCATTGCACGACACGGGTGCACAGACTTGCATGCAGGCAGTACATTCATACACATACAGGAATAAATAAAATTAATAAAAAAAAATGGTATTACCTGTCACAGTACCTACCAGAAAATGTGGGACTAGGAAATGCTCAATAAACATTATGATCTGTGTTGTTATTATCTGCTACAGAAAGCTCAAACTTCCTAGCAGGGCATAATAAGATCATTGTGACCCAGCTCATGTGCAGTGCAGTTTTCTGGGTTTGCTTCTTGAGGCTTTTTTTTTCTTTTTTTGGTCTTTTTGAGACAGGGTCTCCCTGGAACTCTGGCTGTCCTGGAACTCTCTCTGTAGACCAGGCTGGGCTTGAACTCACAGAGATCCACCTGCCTCTGCCTCCCAAATACTAGAATTAAAGGCGTGCACCTCCACACCCGGCTTCTTGAGGCTTTAATGTTACCATTGTAACTGACATCACAAGCTATAGCAAGCTCCTATAGTGTAGTCCAGACAGGTTTATCCCAGCACATGTTTAGTGACAAGATCATCCTCTTGCTACTAGTAAGCAGCATGATCTCTGAAGTCCCCTCTTCATGTGAGTTAGTCACCCTTTGTGCCTCCTCTATGCTCTACAGGGACACTTTACTGGGCCCTTAGTTTACTATTACTTCCTCCACTAGGTGTTAAGACACAGGCCCCTGTGAATTTCTACCTGCACCTTCATAACCCGACACTTCAGTAGACTCTAAGTAAACACTTATCAAGTAAATGGAAAAGAAAAACTAACCAGTAGACATAAAACCCAAGGATTCTCTTCAGAAAAAGTAAACACAAGGATGAGGATGTCGAATCTCCCAAATACCTTGGTTCAAAGGAGAGTTGATTGGCAAAGATCATATAATCAAAGAAAAGAAAATGACAATCTCCCAGGAGAAAGTCACACTTTTTGTTACAATGCAGAGCCTTTGTCCTGGGGGAAAGGGAACAGAACGAAATTAAAATTATTCTCCACTAGCTGTTGTTGACCAGTTATTGAACATTGATTTCTTTAAAGCTTTTCTTCGGGAGGGGAGACTTTTCTTCAGGACATAGAACAGTCATAACTGTTCTATGTAATTCTCATCTTGTTCAAAGTATAGAATACTGCAGAGGGGCTGAGGAGATGGCTCAGAGGTGTAGAGCACTGGTTGTTCTTGCAGGAGACCCAGGTCTAAATCCCAGCACTCACGTGGTAGCTAACAACTGTCCATAATGCCAATTCCAGGGGATCCAATGCCCTCTTCTGTCCTCTGCTGGCACTGAACAGCATGGATGCACTTACACACATATACACACAAAACACTCATACACCTTAAATATAAATAAATAGATAACTACTCCAGAGGGCTCAGACTGGAAGAGGCACTAAGGCTGAGGGTATCACCAGTGAGAAGAAGGTTGAGAGGTCAGTATGGGGGGCTGGAGAGATGGCTCAGTGGTTGAGAGCACTGACTGGGCATGGTGGCGCATGCCTTTAAACTCAGCACTTGAGAGGCAGAGGCGGGCAGATGTCCAAGTTCAAGGCCATCCTGGTCTACAGAGTGAGTTCCAGGCCAGCTACGGCTATAGGGAGACCCTGTCTCAAAAAGTAAAAAAAAAAAAAAAAAAAAGAGTGAGAGGTCAGTATGGCACAGATCACATCACATCACATGTGTCTTAGAAAGCCAGGGCAAAGACTTTGGATTTCACATTGAGTAAGGAGGGAGGCCACTGGAGGCAAGTTTAAAAATGCCATAGCAGGCTGGAGAGATGGCTCAGTTGTCAAGGGCACTCACTGCTCTTTCAGTTCCCAGTACTTATATGGAAGCTCACAACTGTCTATAACTCCAGTTCCAAGGGATCCAACACCCTCTTCTGGGCAAGAGGCATGAACATGGTGCACATACATACCTGCAGGCAAACATTCATGCACATAAAATAAAATCAATAAGGGGCCGGAGAGATGGCCTAGCGGTTAAGAGCGCCAACCGCTCTTACAGAGGACCCGGGTTCGATCCCCGGCACCCACATGGAGGCCAAGAACCGTCTGAAACTCCAATTCNGCTGTTTTTACTGTTTGTATGAAGCCTTACAAAAGCACAGTGTTGGGGCTGGAAAGGTGGCTCAGTGGTTAAGAGCACTGATTGCTCTTGCAGAGGACCCGGGTTTGATTCCCAGCACTCACATGGCGGCTAAGAACTGTCTTAGGCCGGACGTGGTGGTGCACACCTTTAATCCCAGCACTCGGGAGGCAGAGGCAGGTGAATCTCTGTGAGTTCAAGGCCAGCCTGGTCTACATAGTGAGCGCCAGGCCAGCTGGGACTAAAAGGGAGACCCTGTCTCAAAACCCCCCCGCCCCCCAAAGCACAGTGTTGCTTTATTACAGAAAACAAAGACTTTTAATGCTTTCCTACCATGATGCCTCATCATATAAGTGTCAAATTAGTATATCTTTGTAGAATATTGTGTCAGAATGTTCTATTTTAAGAACTGCTGTTTGAATTGCTGACCTGAGTATCATAAAAAATTGTTCAATAAATTTTCATATGGGATTAGAACAGAATTTTCAACAATTTCTGAAATGAGCCTAAACATACTCTGACATTTGTGTTATATATTTATATGAAACAATTTTTTGAGCATTGAAAGTTATAAAATCAAAATATCAATCAACTCTAAAAAACGTTGAAGAGAGTTTAAATCCTGCAGTATCAAACATTCAGCCATGATTTAATTCTTTACATAAAACCAAATAAGCATATCTCTCTCATTAGTATGAAAATTTTATCCTCAATAAATGGTAAAATTATATATCCAAAGAATTGTTTTAAAATACACTTTATGATTTGTAGTCATAAATACAAATTATTTTATTTTTTATTATTTATTTTTATGTGTATGAGTGTTATACCTGCATGTATGTAAATACACCCATGTTATGTGTGTCCAAGGAGGTCAGAGGAAGGCATTGGATACCCTGGAAATGGAGTTACAGATGGTTGTTAGTCACCACATGAGTGCTGGCAATCGAACCCAGGTCCTCTGCAAGAACATCCAGTAAGTGCTCTTATCTACTGAGCCACCTCTCCAGCCCCACAAAGTGTTTGATTTGTATATAGATTTCATATACCTATTCCACCTGGTATCTCATAAAAATTTCCTGGGCAAAAGAGGTCACAAGGGGGAAAAAAAAAATCTCAGGAAGCCCTTGCTTGGTATCTGCATAGTTAGCCTTTATGAAGGAGGTACAAATAGACACAGGAAAGATATTTAAAGAAATCATAGCAAAAAAACTTTCTAAATTTAGGGCTAGGGAAAAAGCTTAGTTGGTAGAGCACTGAGTTCAATCCCCAGCACTCCTGTAAAAAAGCTGGTATGACAGCTTACACTTGTTGGGAAGGTGAAGACGGGAAGGTCCCTGCAGATTTCTGGACATCCAGCCCAGCCAAGTCCTAGTGATGTTTGACAAAACAAGGGGGATGGTTCTTGAGAAAAGGTACCCAAGACTGACCTCTGACCTGTACATCACAAGCCACATGCACATGTACCAGTACACATGTGACCCACATGTACATGCATACATTCAAATACCTCATCACACACACACACCTTTCTAAATGTACACTATAAACCTAAAAATCCAAGACACTTAATAAATGCCCACCACAAGAAACATGAAGAAAGCTAATCAAGGTTAGATTCAAACTTTGGAGCAGCTGGAGACACATTGTATACGGAAGCACAAAGACCTTGACAGCATACTTCTCATCAGAAACAATGTAAACAAAAACATGATGAATCAATATCTTTACAAAAATGAAAAACTGTTAACATACAATTTATATCCTGTGAAACAGCTTTTAAAGTTGAAGACAAAGAAAAAAATGCTTTCAGAAACAAGCTGAAAAATAAAACACCAGCAAATTTTCACACTGTGGGAAATGTTACCCAAGGTCAGATGGAAATGCTGATTTACACAAAAGAATGAAGACAAACAACAATAGGAACCACGAGGGTAGATATGTTTTTTTATAATATTCAAATATCTTTGAAGGTGTTCTAGCAAGTCTTGGTCAACTTGACACCACCTGGAGTCACCTGGGAAGAAGGATCCTCAACTGAGGAAGCTCCTCCATCAGACTGGCCCATGGGCGTGTCTGTGGGGCGTTTGCTTGATCGTTAATTGATGAAGGAGGGCTCATCCTGTTGTGGGCAGTGCACCTGTGGGCAGGTGGGCCTGGGCTGTGTAACAAAAGTAGCTAAGCAAGCCAGTAAACAGCGTTCCTCCATGGTCTCTGCTTCGGTTCCTGCCCGATTTCCCTCAAAGATGGACTACGCCTTGAAAGTGTAAGATGAAATAAACCCTTTCCTCCTCAAGTTGTGTTTTTGGTCAGTGTTTTATCACAGCAAGAAAGAGCTAATTAGGACAGAAGGTGATCAAAATATGAAAAAATAATATCACCTGCATCTACAGCAAAAATGAAATGCATGACACAAACAGCCAAGGTTGAGAGAGAGAAGTGAGCTACCAAAAGGCTCTTACATCACATGTGAAGTGGTGTAATATCACTCCTAGGTAGATGTATGCTATAAACCCTAAAGCAACTATGGGTACAGCAAAAAGAAGAATTATAGTTAACCCAACAAAGGAGGTCATATGAAATCAGAAAACACTAAATAAAAGACTGACTGGGTAAACTCCTTACTGCATAGGCATGGGGACCTGAGTTTGAATCCAGAGAACCCACCTGAAGCCAGGCACAGTAGTGTGATGTGTAATCCCAGTGCACCTATGAGATGAAAGATGGGGACTGGAAGGCCAGCTCGTCGACATATGAGGTATGTTGAATAACAAAAGAGACCGTCTCAAACAAGATGGAGGGTAAGGACCAACACCCAAGTTTGTCCTCTGACTTCCACATGTGAGCTGTCGTACATATGTACTCACACACAAATACACATATACACATGATACACACGGATATATTCTGAAGAAGTTGGAAAAAAATAAAAGAACATGTAATAAGTGGAACAAATAAAAAATAGTAAGGTGACAGACTTAAACTCAATCCTGTCAGTAATCATAGTATGTGTAACAGAGTAAACACCCCGGTTAAGAGACAGAGTTCAAGGGCTGGTGAGGAGACTCAGCATATAAAGGCATCATGCACTGCCAAAGCTGATGGCCTTGATCTGATTCTGGGGACCCACATGGTGGAAGAAGAGAACTGACTTTTGAAGTTATCCTCTGACCTCCACACGTGTGACTAGGTACATGCAAACATCCCCCTCAAACACACACAATAAAAAATAATAAATGTAAAAGAAAAAGTGAGCCTGGGCTGCAGAGCAAGACCCATTTCAAAAAAAGGAGCTGAATCAAGCAAGCACCCAACAA
>VZQC01010158.1:642651-678837 GCA_009823505.1 Rhizomys pruinosus
GTTGCTTTATTACAGAAAACAAAGACTTTTAATGCTTTCCTACCATGATGCCTTATCATATAAGTGTCAAATTAGTATATCTTTGTAGAATATTGTGTCAGAATGTTCTATTTTAAGAACTGCTGTTTGAATTGCTGACCTGAGTATCATAAAAAATTGTTCAATAAATTTTCATATGGGATTAGAACAGAATTTTCAACAATTTCTGAAATGACCCTAAACATACTCTGACATTTGTGTTATATATTTATATGAAACAATTTTTTGAGCATTGAAAGTTATAAAATCAAAATATCAATCAACTCTAAAAAACGTTGAAGAGAGTTTAAATCCTGCAGTATCAAACATTCAGCCATGATTTAATTCTTTACATAAAACCAAACAAGCATATCTCTCTCATTAGTATGAAAATTTTATCCTCAATAAATGGTAAAATTATATATCCAAAGAATTGTTTTAAAATACACTTTATGATTTGTAGTCATAAATACAAATTATTTTATTTTTTATTATTTATTTTTATGTGTATGAGTGTTATACCTGCATGTATGTAAATACACCCATGTTATGTGTGTCCACGGAGGTCAGAGGAAGGCATTGGATACCCTGGAACTGGAGTTACAGATGGTTGTTAGTCACCACATGAGTGCTGGCAATCGAACCCAGGTCCTCTGCAAGAACATCCAGTAAGTGCTCTTATCTACTGAGCCACCTCTCCAGCCCCACAAAGTGTTTGATTTGTATATAGATTTCATATACCTATTACACCTGGTATCTCATAAAAATTTCCTGGGCAAAAGAGGTCACAAGGGGGAAAAAAAAATCTCAGGAAGCCCTTGCTTGGTATCTGCATAGTTAGCCTTTATGAAGGAGGTACAAATAGACACAGGAAAGATATTTAAAGAAATCATAGCAAAAAAACTTTCTAAATTTAGGGCTAGGGAAAAAGCTTAGTTGGTAGAGCACTGAGTTCAATCCCCAGCACTCCTGTAAAAAAGCTGGTATGACATCTTACACTTGTTGGGAAGGTGAAGACGGGAAGGTCCCTGCAGATTTCTGGACATCCAGCCCAGCCAAGTCCTAGTGATGTTTGACAAAACAAGGGGGATGGTTCTTGAGAAAAGGTACCCAAGACTGACCTCTGACCTGTACATCACAAGCCACATGCACATGTACCAGTACACATGTGACCCACATGTACATGCATACATTCAAATACCTCATCACACACACACACCTTTCTAAATGTAAACTATAAACCTAAAAATCCAAGACACTTAATAAATGCCCACCACAAGAAACATGAAGAAAGCTAATCAAGGTTAGATTCAAACTTTGGAGCAGCTGGAGACACATTGTATACGGAAGCACAAAGACCTTGACAGCATACTTCTCATCAGAAACAATGTAAACAAAAACATGATGAATCAATATCTTTACAAAAATGAAAAACTGTTAACATACAATTTATATCCTGTGAAACAGCTTTTAAAGTTGAAGACAAAGAAAAAAATGCTTTCAGAAACAAGCTGAAAAATAAAACACCAGCAAATTTTCACACTGTGGGAAATGTTACCCAAGGTCAGATGGAAATGCTGATTTACACAAAAGAATGAAGACAAACAACAATAGGAACCACGAGGGTAGATATGTTTTTTTATAATATTCAAATATCTTTGAAGGTGTTCTAGCAAGTCTTGGTCAACTTGACACCACCTGGAGTCACCTGGGAAGAAGGATCCTCAACTGAGGAAGCTCCTCCATCAGACTGGCCCATGGGCGTGTCTGTGGGGCGTTTGCTTGATCGTTAATTGATGAAGGAGGGCTCATCCTGTTGTGGGCAGTGCACCTGTGGGCAGGTGGGCCTGGGCTGTGTAACAAAAGTAGCTAAGCAAGCCAGTAAACAGCGTTCCTCCATGGTCTCTGCTTCGGTTCCTGCCCGATTTCCCTCAAAGATGGACTACGCCTTGAAAGTGTAAGATGAAATAAACCCTTTCCTCCTCAAGTTGTGTTTTTGGTCAGTGTTTTATCACAGCAAGAAAGAGCTAATTAGGACAGAAGGTGATCAAAATATGAAAAAATAATATCACCTGCATCTACAGCAAAAATGAAATGCATGACACAAACAGCCAAGGTTGAGAGAGAGAAGTGAGCTACCAAAAGGCTCTTACATCACATGTGAAGTGGTGTAATATCACTCCTAGGTAGATGTATGCTATAAACCCTAAAGCAACTATGGGTACAGCAAAAAGAAGAATTATAGTTAACCCAACAAAGGAGGTCATATGAAATCAGAAAACACTAAATAAAAGACTGACTGGGTAAACTCCTTACTGCATAGGCATGGGGACCTGAGTTTGAATCCAGAGAACCCACCTGAAGCCAGGCACAGTAGTGTGATGTGTAATCCCAGTGCACCTATGAGATGAAAGATGGGGACTGGAAGGCCAGCTCGTCGACATATGAGGTATGTTGAATAACAAAAGAGACCGTCTCAAACAAGATGGAGGGTAAGGACCAACACCCAAGTTTGTCCTCTGACTTCCACATGTGAGCTGTCGTACATATGTACTCACACACAAATACACATATACACATGATACACACGGATATATTCTGAAGAAGTTGGAAAAAAATAAAAGAACATGTAATAAGTGGAACAAATAAAAAATAGTAAGGTGACAGACTTAAACTCAATCCTGTCAGTAATCATAGTATGTGTAACAGAGTAAACACCCCGGTTAAGAGACAGAGTTCAAGGGCTGGTGAGGAGACTCAGCATATAAAGGCATCATGCACTGCCAAAGCTGATGGCCTTGATCTGATTCTGGGGACCCACATGGTGGAAGAAGAGAACTGACTTTTGAAGTTATCCTCTGACCTCCACACGTGTGACTTGGTACATGCAAACATCCCCCTCAAACACACACAATAAAAAATAATAAATGTAAAAGAAAAAGTGAGCCTGGGCTGCAGAGCAAGACCCATTTCAAAAAAAGGAGCTGAATCAAGCAAGCACCCAACAAGCCACCCCACTAAACTCATGCCATCCCAAACCAAACTGAATCAATCAACATTTTTGTGGCAATTCAAGTTGGCTTCAACAGCTGGGCCTGGGACAGTTCTTTTCTGAAATGTGTGTTCATTAAATTCTGTGAAAACAATCTGTCCCCTTAATGGATTGAACAAAAACAAAACACAAAAACAAGGCTCGTGGCCCATCCTTTAGCTGAGTCCTGGAAAGCACTGTGGCTCTGAGCACCAGTGAGTTTCTTGTTATCTATGGTAGGTGTATAGAGGGCTGAACACCACCTTGAAGTATGCTTTGAATTATGGTAAATTTTAAAATGAAGAGGATTCCACCACAGTGTGGCTGGATCCATCTTCCTAACTTTCTGTGTGGAGTACCAGCTACCTTTGAAGAGGTGACTGAGTGTGGGCACTTGGAATCTGCAGAGCTGCCATTCTGGGGGCATGGAGGGGATTAGGAAGGAAATGCTGAGTGGAAAGACTGTCTTTTTTTTTTTTTTTAGTTTCAGTGTGGAAACACAGGCAAGACCACATCCGTCCCACGGCAGTTCCAGTTAACCAGCACACAGACTTACCTTGTGGACACAGGCCTTTGCATTCAGGAAAAACAGCTCCACAGTGTTTCTATCCTTTAGGAAGGATATGCTCTCGATGTAAAACCTGAAAGACAGTACAGGAGTTTGTTTCTTCGAGTTGACTTCCTTCTCTTGTTATGCCTTCATTTCTTCCTTCAGTGTTTCCCCCACAGTACATGGAAAGGTTGGGGAGCCCTGCAGTGGCTATGCGAAGGCTCTGCTTTCTTTGAGTGGACACACACATTCCTGCAAATAAAATCTCCAAAGATTTGTGCCTTACTTCTGGCAGAACCTTATTAGGGCCCCGCGAGGCATGCCCTCCTCCTTATCCAGAGGAGGAAAATTCCCAAGACAGGCTTGTGGTGCATGCTTTGAGTCCCAGAAGTATTAAGGCAGAAACAGGAAGATCTCTGTGAGTTCAAGGCCAGCCTGGTCTATGTACTGAGTTCCCTGCTAACCAGAGTTACATGGTAAGATGCTGTGTGTGTGTTTAAAAGGCCAGGCTTGGTGGCTCATACCTTTAATCCCAGCACTTGGAGACAGAGGCAGACAGATTTCTAAGATCTAAGCCAGCCTGGTCTACAAGTCAAGCTGAAGCTACAGAGAGACCATGTCCTAAAAAAGAAAAAAAATCAAAGAATGACTGTGTCTTGGAGGTAAATTAAAGAGAGACTCAAATGTTTCCAACTGCAAAGGCAAATATATGTGCATAGGGTCTTTTCTGATACATGTTCCAGAAGCTCAGATCACCTCAGACAGCTTCAGCATGGAGACAGGTGAGGGCTTGGAGGAGAGCAAAGCATCAATGCCTGACTGAGCTACAAGACCTAACGAGCTTACGCGCATGCGCATGCTGGTGGCCTCCTCTCAGGCTTGGAGCTGGTGGAGGGCTCAGGCCCGACCTCCCTCACCCCATCCTCTAGGGAACGTCTGTGGCTCTCCTTCTCTTTGAGGCCCAGGGGTTTTCCTTGGCTGCCTGCCAAGCTCTCTGTAGCTGTTAGGCTTGGTCTTTTCTCATGCAAATTGATATTGTGGGCCTCCCTCCGCATCCCCTTTCTGGGATTCTACGCACAGTCTGCGTCTGCCCGCTGCAAACCCCTTTATAGCAGCAGAGCTTTGTTTGACAGCTTTGAGCTAGGATGGGAGGGAGGCTGAGGGGAACAACCTCTGTTCCCATCGCTGTAGAAGGCTGAAACTGGCTGGGGGGGGGGGGGGGGGGGATTCGGTCTCTGTGCTGAGCCGGCAACGTGAGTCCCAGCACTTTTGAAGTTCTAGCAATTTCTTGTTGAAAAATACACAGGAGTCAAAATGCCCCAAGACAGCTCACACAGCCTGGAAAGCACTAGCTCCTTAATCTGATGTGAATTCAGGTACCCCAGGGCCGTGGTGCGGTGACCGATGAAGAAAGAGGTCTGGAAACCCAGGACCTGCTTGGGCACTCCTTCCTGTTTTTTTCATTCAGTGGTAATGAAATGTTTGAGACAAATGGAACTGAAGAGGTTGTAAAGGAATTTATCAGAGATAAAATGGGTGGAAAAAAACCACCTCTTCTTATGGACCCATCAAGGAAAGTTCCAGAAGGAGAACAAATATCATATACTTTAAAGGAAGTTCAGTCACTGCTAAGTGAGTTACTCAAGACTGAGAAGTTTTTGATTTTGAGATGTACAAAGCAAGAAAGGCAATGAAGAGTTACGAGAAAGTGTGTTTTCAAGTAAGAAAAATTTCCAATACAGACTGCGCCCCCATTGCTTATGAGCGGCGTGGTCTTGAGTAAGTTCCTCAGCTTTTTTCTACCAGCAGCATCATGGAAAGCTGAATTTAGGTAATGCATGTAAAATGTTGTCAAAAAGTTAACAATTGATAAGACAATCTTGTCGTCCCCCCCCCCCAAATTCTGTGCAGCGTGAGTAAAGTTATGTGAACTGACTAAGATCTGGTTTATAAAACGGAGATAATGACACTCAAGGAGGAGGGTTCTTCTGTGAGTAATTAATTATAGAACAACTTAAGTGCAATGTGTGGCTATGGTAGAAATCCAGTAAATTCTATGCACTGAGGTTCAGCAAACCTTCCTTTATTTAAGAGGCTTAAAGAATGTGATGGAATGTGAACTAGATATGAAGATCAAGAAGACACAGGAGTCTGTTGAGAAAAATGAGCCAGGACATCCAATTAGTGCAGGTTACCAGGTCTTCTTTGGACAGCCTGATAAACACTCCTTGTCGTTTGACCTTCACCAAGACTATATTTGTTGTGTGCTGGCTGTCCTCCCTGTGGCTCAGTTTGTTTTGGCTTCATCACTGCTGTAAGGACCAAGAAGAGTCATCTAACTCAAAAGCAGCCAATCAGTAAGCTGCCGATCAGGTGGCCTGGAAGGAGAGTGCTACCCAAAAGAAAGGGGCTTCCCCTCACCGGATGATAAGGGGCAAACCCTCTTTTAGAGAGGGGGAGAAACAGGTCTGGAAGGATTCAGAAGGCAGAGGGAGGCACTAAACAGAAATGCAGGAAGTGAGGAGGGAGAGGTGAGAGGTAACAGCAGGAGGTGATGGAGCAGAGTAGCCCAATCACTGATTGAGGGCAAATACAACCAGAGCAGGGCCAGAGAGGCCGACTGCTGCGGTGGGGCTGTGGGGACATGTTCTTCTCCCTGTGCCTCATGCAACTTGGTAGTGGTAGCTGTTTTCTTTTCACTTCCCTTAGCATTTTTAAAAATCCCTAACTCTATGAAGGTAACTGAAGCATATCTCCAGTAAGAGACTAAGATCGCTCACGCTTAGCAGGCTCATGGCTCGGGGTGACTGGTCATGCTCGTGTGCTGGGCGGTGTGCTGCCCACATATGCCCTCATTCACTTGTCATAATCACAGGTTGGTTACTGTCCACTTTTCATAGATACAGCCACAGTTGAGATCTGTTTACAGAACCAGGCTAGGTCTGCCTCAGGTTCCTTTGACTCTGTGGAGGCCACTCCTATCCAGATCTTCCTGGCTCCTCTCAGAGATGCGGAGCCAGTACTTGTGCAGGAAGAGAAGTTCTCAGTAATGGTAACCATCTTGATGATGTGAATAAATACATACAGAAACAAGGCCAGTGTAATCTCCATTAATATACTGAATGCATGGAAATATGCTTCCTCTATGGATTCAAGAGTACAAAATCAGAACTTATGAACAATAGTTAGAAGGTGATAGATCTTGGACTAACCTACAAAACACTTTTTACAAAGTCTGAGTTATCTGGGAAGGGAGAGGCTCTCTCAGAGCAGGGATCTCCTTGTCCTTCCAGAGTCCCCAGTCATAGTAATAGAACTCCAAGCCTGTTTTCCAGTCTTTTTCTTACCCCACTCAATATTCAATAGGTGCCTGCTGTTTGAAAAGAATAATTTTTCAAAATTTTGAGAGTATGACAATGAAAATGGTATTTACAACAGACCAGACAGCTGAACTAATCATAGATGCATATGACTTCTTGTATGACAAGAAATTATTTATCCATCAAACACTGACTACCTGATTCATGTAAGACATTGAGAAAAGTGATGGGGAATTAGTCACAATAATGATCATATTGGTAATTACAGTGGTAACCATTTATTGAGACCCTTCAATGAGCCAGGCAATGTGCAAGCATTGGTCATCTTGTTTTATCTCTTTAAAGAGGAGCTGGGTGTGGTGGTGCACACCTTTAATCCCAGCCCTCGGGAGGCAGAGGCAGGTGGATCTCTGTGAGTTCAAGGCCAGCCTGGTCTACACAGTGAGCTCCAGACTGGCTGGGACTAAAGGGAGACCCTGTCTCAAAAAAGACAAAAAAAAAAAAAAAAATTAGCCGGGCGCACCCCTTTAATCCTAGCACTTGGGAGGCAGAGGCAGGCGGATCTTTGTGAGTTCAAGACCAGCCTGGTCTACAGAGTGAGTTCCAGGACAGCTGGGGCTACAGGGAGACCCTGTCTTGAAAAGACCAAAAAAAAAAAATTAAAGAGGATTAGAGAACTCACTAATGACCTAATGACCTGCTGGCTCCAAAGATGCTCAACTACATCACACTACCCTCACTTAAAGACGCAGAGGCCAAACAGGCTTTCCTTCAAAGACTACAGGTCATAGAGAATAATCAGACACATAAATAGCTGTAACACAATGTGCTAATTACTATAATGTGGAGACAACTTCACTTTCAATTATTGCAGTGTATACCTCTAACAGAGGCATCCTATACTAAAACCAAAAACTAATTGGATTTTCACAATAACAAGTTCACCATTATTTCTTTGTATTATTTAAAATCCAATTCTTAGCCGGTGTAGTGGCGCACGCCTTTAATCCTAGCACTTGGGAGGCAGAGGCAGGCGGATCTTTGTGAGTTCAAAGCCAGCCTGATCTACAGAGTGAGTTCCAGGACAGCTGGGGCTACAGGGAGACCCTGTCTCGAAAAGACCAAATAAATAAATAAATAAAAAATAAAATAAAATAAAATGCAATTCTTATTCAGATTTTTTTCCCTGTCTCCAAAACTTTTAAAAAAGTTCTCTGACTGAATTAATAGCACTGCATTGATCTGCAGTGGGAATTACAGACACAAAAGCTGGAAGGCCACTGGATGGATGTAAGTGAATGAGGCTGAGCTAAGGGCCAACTTTGGAGGACAGCAGAGCACACTCCAGGGTGTAGACCAGGTCGATTCTTTTACTGTGGAATATAACACCAGTAGAATGACCTACAGAGCAAGACAGCTAGAGATCACTTGTTCTGTCAGCAGGACTCTAACGAAGTGCTCCTCTGCTTTCTGCTCCCTAGCTCTCCACAGAAGCCCTATCTCTTCTGAGGCCTTGCTAACTCCATTTTCCTTGAAGCATTTTTTTGGTCTTTTTGAGACAGGGTCTCCACAGTGTTCTATAAGCATTTCTTTTGCTTACAGGTAAAACCAGATCCAATAGGAAGCAAATTATGAACCCATCATGCAGATAACAAAGATGAGGTACAAAGACATCAAGCTCTCTTCTCTGGGCCACATAGCTAAGAAGTAGTGAAGGCACTACTTCTAAGTTCACGTTGCAAACCAGTATGGTATAATTCTTCCCTATGGCAACATTCTCAATGAAACACACCATGCACAAGGTCAGGGGAGCCGACAAGGGGAATGCAATTAACTCAGCTGATGAATTAAGAGGGAGAACGTTGCCAAAAATGAAATCCATCAGCTAATCTCCATGGGACAGGGGACATCTGAGCTGAGTTTTAAAGAATGCATGAGTTCAGGAGGTGACAGCGGCAGGAAGGGCCCTTCCAGGCAGAGGGCGCATCCTCCGAGCAGTTAGTTCTCTAGCCAGGCTTCAAAAATGAAAGAACCCACATGCAGGTTGCTGGCGCCTGGCGCCACATTGATTGGTGGATCCTCTAACTCTGGCTGGATCCCTCCATACTGGACACTGGACTCACCTTTCCTCCGATGCCCAGGCCCCTGGCTGTATCCTAGTTCCAGCAAACAGGCCCCTATCTTATGTCTCACTATCCTCTGGCAATGCTCCCGGGTAAGTGCTGCTGCCTAGGCATCTGGTTACCAGCTCTCTGAATCCACCATTCCATCTCTGCCTCAAGGGGATCTTTGGAAAGCTTCAGGTTTAAGGAGTAGATGAAAGGTACAGGTGATCCTCTGAGACAGTGGCTCTCTAGGCATAGAGATCAACAAGCACCATGAAATGGAAACAAAACTAGGGATGGATGACCCCAGACTCACCAATAAAGGCCGTTTGTTTCAGCTTATTTTTGCAAAAGGTACTGTTTCTTTTCTGCATGCTTAATCTAAAGGCTTTCATGAAGTCTGTTAAGCTGATGGCCAGGGTTAAGGGGTTAAAGGCTTTTTGAACAGGGGTATATCTGGAAACCGACCACAAACAGCTTAACAGAGGATTACTTCTAGGAAAGAGGAATTGCTTGGGGGAGCTTCTGCCCTTGCTTTTCCTGCTCCAGTTCACAGTTCCTTTCCTTCCTAACAAATCCTGAGGGGTGCTAGAACATTACACCTCAATGTCATGACAAAGTCAGCCTGCCGGGCATC
Organism: Rhizomys pruinosus; assembly: GCA_009823505.1. Lineage (NCBI taxonomy): Eukaryota > Metazoa > Chordata > Mammalia > Rodentia > Spalacidae > Rhizomys > Rhizomys pruinosus. Next base: position 652,313 of record VZQC01010158.1, read on the forward strand.
AGGCTGTGACTCAGAGGACAAGACAGGGTATCAAAAAGCACAACAGGGACTGGAGAGATGGGGAGATAGCTCAGTCAGGAAAGGACTTGCCATGAGGTACAGGCAGGTGGATTCCTAGGGCTTGGTGGGCAGCCAGTCTAACCTGCCAGTGAGCTCCAAGCCAATGAGACAGACACTGTCTTACGAAACAAGATAGACAATATCCAAGGAATACCACCCGAGGCTGACTTCTGACCCCAATGTGCTCACACATGCGCATATCCCCTACACATACCAGAACACTGGAGTTATTGGGTGGTCTGTCCTTTGAACAGTTACTGGCACTTAGGCAGCCACAAATTTTATATCATGGTATTTGTTCATCAGGGACAAATCAATCCTAGGGAGCTGGATAGATACTTATATAAATCCCAGCACCAGTACAGGTCTGTCTAGGGAATTCAGGGGAGCGGCCTGCCTCTTAGTGCCTGTCTTTCATCTTTGGCCTCCATACTGAAGAAATGAGATATTTTGAAATGGGCTGAACATAGTGGTGGCATATATTGTTACAGCCAATGCATAATAGTAATTATTAGTGTATTACTAGTATTGTTTAATTATCTTTCCACTTCCTCCTCCCAAGGTTGATACTTCAAGTCTCTGTTTTAGAAATAGAATGGGAAAATAACCTCCTCAGCTGTGACTTTTCTTTTTCTTTTATTTATTTATTTTTTTAATTTTATTTATTTTTGAATGTGTATGAACGTACGGTCTGCATGAAAGTTTGTGCACCTGTGTCGTGCAATGCTGCAGAGGTCAGAAGAGGGTCTCGGATTCCCCTGGAACTGGAGTTCTCCTGGAATTGGAGTTACAGATGGCTCTCAGCCGCCATGTGGGTGCTCGGGATCGAACCCGGGTCCTCTGCAAGAGCAGCCAGTGCTCTTAACCGCTAGGCTATCTCTCCAGCCCATTCTTTTCTTTTAAAAAAATATTTTATTATTTTTACTTATGTATATGAGTGTATTGTCTGCATGTACATAAGTGCACCCATTTTGTGCAATGTTTGTGGAGGACAAAAGAGGACATCGGATTCCCCTAGAACTGGAGTTACGGATGGTTGTTAGCCACCATGTGGGTGCTGGGAATTGAACCCAGGTCCTCTGCAAAAGCAGCCAGAGCTCTACCTGCTGAGCCATCTCTTCAGCACTCCCTTTCTTCTTAAATGAGCATATTTTGTCTCTTTTCCAAGGTCTTGGCTATGTCTGCATGACAATCATCTAAAAAGGTGAATTGGGCAAGAATCACTCAGTCAGTCTGCATTCTGAATAATACTGAGTTTGTGACTGCAGCAAGTGAGGCGAAGTAAAATGGCCTTATTCTACTTTCTCTTGGCCACAGGAGGTGATTTGAGGAACTCTCTGTGGGCTGGGGAGATGGTTCAGTCAGTAAAGTGCTTGCTGTACAAGCAAGAAGACCTGAGTTCAAGACCCAGAACCCATTTAAAAAGAAGCCAGAAGCTGGGCCTGGTGGCATACGCCTTTAATCCCAGCACTTGGGAGGCAGAGGCAGGCAGATCTCTGTGAGTTTAAGGCTGGCCTGGTCTACAGAGCGAGTTCCAGGACAGCTGGAGCTACAGGGAGACCCTGTCTCAAAACAAACAAACAAACAAACAAACAAACAAACAAACAAACAAACAAACAAAACAACAAAAACAAGCCAGATAAAGCTGGAGAGATGGTTCAGTGGTTAAGAGCACCATTTGCTCTTGAAGAGGACCCGGGTTTGCTTCCCAGAACCCCCATGGTGGCTAACAACTATCCTTAGCTTCAGTTCCAGGGGATCCAACGCCCTCTTCTGGCCTCCAAGGGCACTGCATATATGTATACTTATTGCATATGTGTAGAAGAAATGCACTTACATATATGCCGGCAAAACACTCATACACATTAAAAAGACAAGGAGGCAGGTATGGAGTGTGCATTTCTGCTCCCAGTGCTGGGGGGCATGCGAGGGGGTGAGAGGGGAAACAGGGTGTGGGGTTCTCTGGTGAGTTCCAGACCAGTGACAAGCCCTGTCACAAGGTGGAATGGTGGGTGTGGAATGCACTCTGACTTGTACGTACACACACACACACACACATACACACACGTATGGTGCACCTCAGACATACAAATGTGTACAGGGATGCACAGCCACATCCATGAACACACAGGAGGGGGGAGAGCAAGCTCACTGCAGCTACAGCCCCCAGAAGATTCCGCTCAGATCCTAATCCAAATTCAGAGCAGGGAGAGTCCTGTTCACCGCCTGTAACGACCCTGTACAGTCATAGTCGTGATTCCCCATGCTGAAGGCTGACAAGTAATTTAAATGCATCTTACTTTCTCCCAGCCATACGCAGTGGCAGTCGGCAGGGGAGACCAGCGTGCTCCCTTTCATCTCTGGCAGGGGAGCAGTCCTGGAGAATTCCCAAGGGAAGCTGTTCCCCTTTCCCATGCTGCTCCAGGCTAGGAATGTGTGTCCTCCCCTCTGCGTGTCCAGATGTGGCTAAGGGAGCCAGACGGGACATCCAGCCAGGCCTGTAGGACCTTGCCCTTTCCTTCCTCTCCCACAAGGAGACTCTTCTAGAGTTTTCTAAAGTCTCCGAGAGGTGCTGGTCGCCCAGCTGTGTGAGAACCTTGCTCTGACCTGGGAGGGACAGAGGGGAGCTTCCTTAGGGACTTGTGAATTAAGGGCTTGCCTCTTCAAAGCAGCTGCCCCCATCTCCCACAGAGGGCATTGGGCTAAGGTTTGCAAGGACCAGGGGATGTATGTCTGGTAGGGAGGGGACAGCTGGACGTGATGAACAATGAAGATAAATGCTAAGACCCTCCACCTAGGCCAGAGGTGACTGGGTCAGACCCAAGCCAGATAGTTTTAACCTCCCACACTGAAAGGCTGTATATCACACATTGTCTGTTTGACTCAGCACATGGTGGAGGCAGACTGTGATATTTATACTATACAAATACTTAACATGTATGCAGTGGCTCCGTCACACTCACACAGTCCTCTGGCAGGAGTAGCAGCAGTCCCATCTGTGCTGGTCGGTGCTACCAGAAGCCACAAGGCCAAGGAGTGAAAGAGTTGAGATGCGAACAAGAATGGGGGAAAGCCTGCTCTCCATGGTGGGAGGCAGAGAGACATGAAGGATACGTCCTGATGATCAGGGCTGGAGGTACTGGCAATGGTGGATGGATGGATGGATGGATGGATGGATGGATGGATGGGTGATGGGTGGATGGGTGGATGTGGTGGATGGTGGGTGGGTGGGATGATGGATGGATGGGTGGGTGTATTTGTGGTGTGGGTGGGTGGGTGGATGGATGGGTTGGGTTGGATGGATGGATGGAGGGGTGTGTGGGGTGATGGTGGTTGGATGGGTGGCTGGATGGGTGGATGATGTGGCTGGGTGGAATGTTGGGTGGGTGGATGGCTGGGTGGGTGGGTGGATGGAATGGATGGGATGAATGGATGGATGTTGTGCATGGATGGGGTGGATGGGTGGGTTGATGGATGGATGGGTGGATTGATGGATGGATAGATGATGGATAGATTGGTTGGATGTGTGGGTGGATGTATGGATGGATGGTTGGGTGGGTGAATGAGTGGGTGGATAGATGGATGTTGCTCAATGTTCTATAGCACAAAGAGTGATGTGGCCCCAAACACCAGCCACTGGGAGACCCTACATGAATGCCTACACATTTAACATTAAAAATTGTGTCTATTTATTATTGCGTGTGCATGGGTGTGTGCCACACGGTGGCACATGTGGAGGTCAAAGGATGACCTCTATGGAAATGGACTCTCGCTCTCCTCTAACACCTTTAACACAGGTTTTCTGCAATTGGAACGAGGTCATTAGGCTTCTGTGGCCGTGCCTTCACCCTGCTCAATCCTCCCTCACTAGTCCTAACTCTTACTCTTGGCTAGAACTAACTCTGCTTTTATGCTCAAAACACTAAGTTTTTGAAAAGCTTTCACTTATCTTTATGTTATGTGTCTGAGTGTTTTTGACAGTATACATGGGACGTTGACATGGATGTGGACGTTTAGCGGGGAAACATGCACCATTGGTGTCCGCTCAGACCTGAATAGGGTGTCAGATTTCTTGGAACTAGATGGTTGTTAACTATCATATAGATGCTAGGAACTGAACCCAGGTGTTCTGGAAGAGTCAGCCAGTGGTCATAACTGTGAAGCCATGTCTCTGACCTCTTGTGCAATCTTTTCAGGTATGATGTAAAAGCACAAAGAAATAATGGATGCCTCCCACGCAGGCCCAGTAAAGGTTGTGTGAAGACTGTGAGTCGCCATACTCTTTAGCCCCAACCCTATTCTCTTCTGTATGCTCAATACATATATGGTGGCTCCAGTTCCAGGGGGACTCCAGCTCCCGCTTATGGCCTCTTTGGGCATTGCATGCTGTGAACGCACTTAATCCACGTGGGCCAAAACACCCATACACATGTAATAAGAAAAGATAAAGTTAAGAACTTCTCTCTCCCCTTGTTACTGTCAACCACTTCCAATCTGATGGAAGAAGGAAAATACGCTTTCATGTCACAGGCACAGAATTCTTCTTCCTCTTATTACTCTTTGCATTTCCTTAAAAAATAACATTTACTCAAGTAATTTACTTCTGTTCATTGCGGGGGGGGGGGGGGGGAGATAAACCAAGCAAATAATTGCTAAAATTCTTCTACTCAGAAATTAACCCCTTTGAACATTTTTAAACTTCGAGTGTTCAAATATTTTACAAGGTGCCCTAATGTCACATATTGTTATTTTGTGACTTTTTTTTATTAACACAGAACTTGCCAGAAACATCTTTCCACAATAAAAAAATCTCTCTCTTCATCACACAGTCTTCACATGCTGCCTACATTGGCTCTCTTGAAAACAAACTCTGAGGCAGGTATGGTGGTGTCTGACTGTGAGGACATCAGGCACTCCATAGGCCAGAATGGTCTAGATAGTGAGAGCCTGAAAAAGAAAATCTAGCAGAGTGTTGAAGCCGGTTCCTTGTTTCTTTGGTGAATTCACTGTTTTTTTTTTCTTTTTTTTGAGATAAATCTTGCTTTGTATTCCAGGCTGGCCTTGAACTCAAGATCCTCCTTCCTTGGCCTCCTGAGTACTAGGCTTGTAGAACCAGTTGCTACCACAGCTGGCCCCAGCTGAATCCAAAGACCTAATTAATGTTCCCACTGTGACAGAGAATGACGGAGACTCTTAAAGGCTCCCATCCCTAGCAACTCCGACAAGATGGTTCTAGTTCTCCCTTAGATTTCTGACTACAGTTCCTTATCAAGGTGAAGAGTGTCAAAGACAATGCTTAGGGCAGAGAACAGATGGCACAGTCCTAGGACACAGCAAAGATGAGGGGGAAAAGAGGGAAGACCCGGCTGGAGAGATAGCCTAGCGGTTAAGAGCGCCGACTGCTCTTGCAGAGGACCCAGGTTCAATCCCCAGCACCCATATGTGGCTGAGAACCGTCTTTAACTCCAGTTCCAGGGGAACCTGACACCCTACCCGACACCCTCTTCTGACCTCCATGGCATTGCACAACACAGGTGCACAAACCTACATGCAGACAGTACACTCATACACATAAAAAAATAAAAAAAAGAAGGAAGGAAGACCCAAAAAGAAAGAGGGCGGAGATGACCCGAGAAATACTCCGGAGAATAAAGGTCCTGGTGGGTGGATCCGATCGGTACCAGCCTGCACCACCCTAGCTGCCCTCCCCTGAGGGAACTGGGGCCATCCTGGAGAGGTCAGGCCAGTGCTTGGACTCCTGTTCAAAGTCCGGCTTGCAATGGCTCACTTGTATCAGCTTTTCAAGTGCTCACATCTGGGTTGCATTACCTAAGAGGCATGTGTTTGCCAAAGATAATTTACAGCTGTAAGATAGCAAGTCCCATTCCGAGAGGAGGACGTCCCCAGCATCTGGGGGAGTTTCACTCATGCAGAGATGCAGCGCATGCTAAATTATGGTAGGCCCAGCCACATGTGAGTCAGATACTTTTTTTTTTCAATTTTTAAAACAACTTTGAAGTTGCATTGTATATTATTTATTTATTTACTTATTTATTTCCCCACCTTAAAAAAAAAAAAAAGGTGTGGCACAGGAACATGTTGGGGATGCAAAGGAGGATTGGTGGAGATTCTGTTCTTTCCTTCTACTTTCACATGTATCTTGAATATTTTATAAATGGGGAGAAAGAAAATGTTTAATACTGAAATCACAAAGAGAGAAGCATGATTTCTTTTCTCCCTCCTCTATACAGCCCTAGGTTTCAGGGCTGTCTCCTGGATCCTGGGATAAACCAGAGACTCATTTTACCCTGTCAAAATGGGATTCCATGTTCAGTTCTAGTTCAGGAGTAAATGAGGAAACACAGGTAAACATATTTTAGTCCAGGCCAAAATAGGATTTTATAAATACTAATTACAGTGGAGAAAAATACTTCTTTTATTATTTATTTAATTTATTTTTGTCTGTCGAGACAGGTCTCCCTGTAGCCTCAGCTATCCTGGAATTTGCTCGGTGACCAGGCTGGCCTTGAACTCACAAGATCGGCCTGCCTCTGCCTCCCAATACTAGGAGTAAAGGCCTGTGCCACAACACCAACCCCAAGCTGAAAAATTCTTTCCTTTTTAAATAATGTTGGTGGCTGCAGTTCTTTTTCATAAATATGTATTGTATGTATTTATGGTTTATTTGGTCCTGTGTAAGGTGCTTGGGACTTGAACTCAGGGCCTTCCACATGCTAGGCAAGTGTTCTACCACAGGGCTATACCCCAACCCTAGGAGGGCACTTCTTGAGAGCAAAAGCACACATATACAATTTTAAAATTACTTTCATTGTATTTGGCAGGAAGTTTTTGCAACTATGCGTGCCCCGCTCGCTCTTCTCTCTCTCCTCCGCTCTTCTCGCCCATCCTCCTCTCTCTGGTGCTCTCTCCCTCATCTCGTCTCCTCGTTCTCTCTCCTCTCTCAATTGCATAAGACCACATTTCTCATCTGAGGAGGGTGTGGGATATGATCTGGTCCCTCCTCCCTTAGGTTTTATTTTTTTTTCCTGGACCATTTTCAGAACAGGGCTTCCTAAAACTAGGACCACGCCAATGTTCCTTGAGGTAACGTGCTTACCACCTACCCCCTTTACATTCACATCGGACCTAGGTCAGGAGGCCAGAGATGGGGGAGGGAGGGGGGTAGGGAGGTCGGAGGTCTGGTGAATTAGTAAAAAACATGGAGAAAAACCTGGCATATACGTTAGTTACCCTCCAATGGCAAACGCCGCGAGCGCGACAGATGAACTTTAACTCCACAAGGCTGAACAGTGCAAGTACCAAGATAAAAACAGAGAGGAGATGGGCAAGTTGGCCATCGTCATTCTCATAGGCCTCTTGTGGGTTCTCTCCAGATACAGGGCTCCATCCCAGGGGTTGGTATACAGCAGCAATTCTCCCGCAAGCCAGTCTGCTGACCAGCTAGTCACCTAGCCTGGCGTAAACCTCCCCCAGAGACCTGCACGCCTCCTCACATCTCTCTGGGTCTTTGCCGATGCCAACTTCTCTGGTAAGATTTTGGGGACCATCTGTTTAATGTGGCAACCCTGGTTTCCCTAACACCCCCATTCTCCTTCTCTAGAGTGTTTTATTATTCCAGAATCTCATCCAAAAGATACCTTACCATTTGTTTTTACACATTTTAGGTCTTAGTATCAGTGTCTCCCAGTGGCTAGGAATGCAGGATTTTATCACTCTCTTTCCCTACTGCTGCAATCCAGCACCAGCATGGAGCCAGACACAGGGCAGGATCTTCATGACTACTGTGACTACCAGATGAGTAAGCACGTTGGTAGAATGTGGGGGTCGTTGCTTGCTTGCCGACCGGAATGGCCGAGACTTTCCTGGTTCACTGTTGTCTCTAGAGCAGAAACAGGGCAGACCCCGGTAAATGATAATAAAAAGAAGGAAGAGATTCTTTGTGACTCAGGAAGCGCCCTCCAGTCCTTAAGAATAAAATAGCAGCTTAACAAAGAAAATTTACGACATCGTGAGCTGCTTTCCTTGCGATGAGCAAATGTAGTACATATACACTGCTTCTTTATCTATCGTCCAGATACAACAAGCCTTATCACAAGAAACAAGACAGACAACGACATCTCTGATAATACTGACTTACTGAAGCTGGGATTTCTAAGGGGAGGAGTAGGAAAAGGGGCAACAGAGCCCTCTCCACAACACACTGTTAAAATTTGAGCCAGGAATGAGGGCAAGCCAAGGGCTTTGGGCTTAAAGGAGAAAGCAATTGCATAGACTGACATTTCTCCCCAGATTATTTGGCTGAGCCTCTGCTTCTCCCTCTGGAGAAACAGAAATGCAACAGCACGGTAATCTCCCTTCTTCTGTGGAAGGGATTCCCACCTGGCTGTAAAATTCGGCACCTTGCTGCCATAGCTTCAGCATTGCCATTTGATTATTTCTGATGGTTGTATTAAGAACGGCGGTGGTGTACATCCTGGCAGTGCACGGCCACTGGAGGGAAATCTTTTCGCGAGACACCCCTGTGATCCCACACCTCAGTGTCCATGGGTGAGGGGTCCCTGTGTTGTATATTCTGGCACATCCCACAGGTGTCCTTGCATAAAGGACCCTACTCTGTGTATCCCAGTGAGGAGAACGACACTGTTTATACAGGAGGCGCTGGAGACCCAATATTGAGCCATCCTGCACTTTCAACAGCTTTTATAGTGTCCAAACGTCAAAACAACCATATATAATATATATATATATATATCATATATAATATAATATATATTTGTGATGTGTGTGTGTGGTGTGGTGTGTGTGTGTTACATACATGCATGTGGAACCAATGGTCAACCTCATACGTTCTTGGGGGCTGTCCACTTTTTTCCTGAGACAGATTCTTCCAAGCCGCAGGGTCCACTTGTTTCTGCCTCTTTCGGAGCTAGGAGTTCTTAATAACTGAGACGGCCACTCAGGGGCTCTTTTAGTTTGAGTTCCTGGAACTTAATTTAGGTCCTGATGCTTGAGTGGTATTGTTACCTCCCTAGTCTTCTGCCTGCATTCTTTTGTCAATACAGGTAACCTGAAGGCTGTCTCCTTAGACAGAAATGTCACAAACAATTCTGTTTTCTCCAGTTGGAGGTGTAAGGCCCTCTGACAAACAGGTGTGTATGACAGAAGCCATTCCCTCCCTGTCCCCCTGAGCTCTCGCCAACCTGGAACCTCACTGGAGTGGTTTCACTGAATCTGTGGGGTGGTGCTTGTTTACTTCTTCATTTATTTTATCATTTTTTATTTTAATTAGAGTAATAACTACTTAATTGGAATAATAAAGACTATAATGATGTCACTGTCTTGTTGGGAGGATGAATTAAGAGAATCATTAAAAACTTGATAAGAGTTTCAAGCAGGCAAGCAGTTAAGAGAAAGTTAATGCCAAGTTACAGGACACTTGAGATAACAGGCTAAGTAGATGCTGAAGCGCAGGAACAAGCAGCCAATCAGTGCAGAATGCCAGGAAGGTTGCTGTAAAAGGTCCAGAGAGGCCTTGCGGAAGGACTGTCAGGAAGTGGAGAGAGGGTTTGCTCTCTGGCATTTTTCAGACCCAAGACAGACCACATAACAGCTGTCAAATAACTGGTGCACAAATCTGGTCAGTAAGTAAATGGCACTTGTTAAGGTTCTCTAAGGACATAATGGCTTCACTGATTTGTTACACAACAAAGGTGGCCTATAAAGATGAAAGTGGAAGGATGCTAACTAACTGCAGCCTAGATTTTCATATATCCACAAGCAGCCTACATGATCATAGAGACTGGGATAGCTGAACTATGGAAGAGCAAAGAAGTAAAGTAGATTTTTGTCTATCCATGTTTAAAAAAAAGTTATTGTGGAATGTTCATCAGATTTATGAACAGGGGCAGGGCTCTCATGACAGAAACCTTCTACTCCATTGGGAAAGGGAATTAGAGACAACCACCATGTGGGTTCTGGAAATGACCCGGGTCCTCTGCAAGAGCAGGCAGCGCTCTTAACCTCAGAGCCATTTCTTCTCAGCCCCAAAGTTTGTATCTTAAGCTGAATATAGGACAAGGGACTTATTTCTTATAAAGTCTATTTATCATAGATTGATAATTAATGCTAAGGGATTCCTGCGATGGACTGGCTTGGAGAAATCCCTAGTTTAGTTAAATGCATCAAGTTTCAGGACCTAGCTCCCAAACAGAGCTCAGAGAACACATCAAGGACTCTGAGTACCATGCTTGCTGCTGCGTGCCAGCAGAATTCAGATCTCTGAGCCATTAGGATAATTCTTTCTCTGGGTATTTGTTTTGAATATTATCTTTGATTCCAATTAAGACATGAAATTGCACAAAACCCAATTATTCCAAGTCTCTCGCAAACATTATTCTAAGAATCTTAACAGTACAAACAAACATAAAAAAAAAAAACACCAGCTTATTATACATTAAAATACATCACTCAGGTTTCTCAGCCTTACATTGATCTAGGAGTCTGTGAGGAATAAAGGAGAGTGATTCTCTCCTTTATTTTCAAAGAAAGCAGCTCTACACAGTATCTATGGTAACTTGCTGCTAAGACCAAGACAATAAAGTCTCTTTTACATGATAATGTTTTGATAGGGTCTTTTCTCTTTTTATTCTCTATTTCTCATCACTAGAAATGTTTAAAAATTAAAAAATAAAATAAAACCCAAAGAGGGAGGGAATTCTGGATGCATCCATGCACACATACCTGACTGCAAAGTGCAGCACAGCAGGCCCTGGCTTCTTAGGTAAATCATGATCCAGAACACGGTGATCCAGTTGCAGCCAGTTTTGCTGACCTCTGTGAGAGCAAAGCGAAGAGATGATGACTCAGAAGGTTCACTAACACACACTGCTGGCAAAGCTGTCTGGAAATAGTCACTCTCACACCAGAGGCACACAGGCTGCTATCACTGACATGAGGCCAATTCTAAAATGTCTCTCAAACCTACAGATGTGTCTTCTTCCACAATAGCATTCTCTTTTGGAGGAGTTTGTTGAGATAAGCTTACATATCTGAAAAATGACCCATATACAGAATCACATTGATTTATGATAGCAAAAAGACTGGAAAGAAGCTAATGCCCTATAGGGTGTTGTTAAATAGTTATGGAAACCTGTACGGAGAAAAGCCACGCAGTCATGAAATAGACTGGAGCAACTGTTCACAAACTTGCTCTGAATAATTTGCAAGGTAACAATCCTAACTGGGTGTGGTGGCAGAAGCTTGGTCCCATCCAGCAACTCAAGGAGGCAGACACAGATGCTCTCTGAGTTGGAGCAGCCTGGTCTACATAGGGAGTTTCCAAGCAAGCTTAGGCAACATAGTGAAACTGTATCTCAAACAGCAAACAATAGCAACAAAAAACAAAACACAAAACAAAACAGAACATATACCTGTGAATACAGTTGATTACCTATACTGACTTTTGGTAATGGAAAACAGTCTTTATTACAAATAGCTAAACTAGGCCTGGCCTTGAACTCTTGGACCCTCTTGCTTTTCAGCCTCTGAGTTTTGGAATTACAAGTTTGCTCTACCATGTCTGTCCAGATTGTCTATTTTTTAACTGATGGAAATATACATATGCATATATTAATTTGGGGGGTATATAAAATAAATCTGAAGAAACAAATGTAAGAATCTGATAACATGGCTTTGGGAAGTTAAAAAAACTGAAGCAATTGGGTAGGGGGGCACACATCTTTAATCTCAGCCTCAGGAAGTAGAGGTAGGTGGATCTCTGTGAGATCAAGGCCACCTGTCTAGCACAGCAAGTTCCAGGCCAGCAGGAAACTTACAGGGGAAACCCTGTTTTTAAAAATTCGAAAACGAGGGCTGGAGAATGGCCTAGCGGTTTAAGAGCACCGACTTCGCTTGCAGAGGAAAAAACCGGGTTTCGAATCCCCAGCAACCCACCTGCGGCTGAGAAACTGTCTTTAAATCCAGTGCTAGGGGAATCGGAGACCCTCGTCTGACCTCTGCGGCATTGCACAGCACGGGTGCACAAACCTAACTACATGCAGACAGTACATTCATAACATACAAAAAATAATGAAATTAAAAAAAAAACAAAATTGAGCTGTTCGTGGTGGCACATTCCTTTAATTCCAGCAATGTGGGAGCAGAGGCAGATGGGATCTCGTGAGTTCAAGACCAGCCTGGTCTATAAAGCAATAGAGTGAGTTCCAGGCCAAAAAAAAAAAAAAAAAAAAAAAAAATAGAAAAACAAACAAACAAAAGCCAAATGAGGCCTGAAGATGCGCAATGTTTAGGGGCTCCTTTACTCTTAATGGAACTGGTGCTGATTCCCAGCACCTCCATGGCAGCTACGCCAATTCCAGGGGAAATCTGACACCTTTTCTGAGCTCTGAGACATTGTATGACATAGTACATTTAACATACATGAAGGCATTGTATGACAGACACAGGACTTTCATACATGAAGGCAATACATTCATGCACATAAAAATGAAAATAAAAATATGTAAAAAACTCCAAATCAGCCAACCAAAACTCAAAACAACCGCCAAAACAAAAAACTGAACAACAGGATATCAGTCTTTAACTTTTTATGAAGTGTTAAATGTGACATATTTTAGTAAAGAAAGAGGAAACTTCTGGTTTAATGTAGTGACTCAGACATAGATAAACAAGCTTTTTTTAAAGATTTTTTATTTATTTAGTTTTGAGACAGGGTAGCCCCAGTTGTCCAGATGGCCCCTGGAACTTGCTATGTAAACCAGGCCTGGCCTTCATTTTCACAAGGACTGCCTGCCTCTGCCTCTTGAGTGCCTGGGATTTAAGGCATGGTACCACGAGGCAAGAAGATATTTATTAATTTTTTTATTTATGCCTGTATTGGTATGAATGTACTGTCCTGCATGCAAGTCCTGTGCACCAGTGTCCGTGCAACGCCGCGGAGGCAGAAGAGGGTACTCGGATCCCCTGAACTGGAGTTCTCTGGAATTGAGCTTCAGACGGTTCTCACCGCCATGTGGGTGCTGGGATCGAACCAGGGTCCTCTGTAAGAGCGGTCGGCGCTCTTAAACCCTAGACCATCTCTCCAGCCCCAGATAAGATATTTAGTCATTTATTTATTGTAGGGTTATGTGTGTGTGTGTATACGTGGGTCTGGCTGTCCATACATGTTGCAGGGGTCCCAGAAGGCCGAGAGATCAGATGTATTGGCACTAGAGTTCCAAGCAGCCTGGAGCTTCTTTTTTTTTTTTTTGGTCTTTTTCAAGACAGGGTCTCCCTGTAACCCCAGCTGTCCTGGAACCTCACTTTTGTAGAGTAGACCAGGCTGGGCCCTTGAACTCACAAAGATCTGATCTGACTGCCTCTGCCTCCCAAGTGCTAGGATAAAGGCATGCGCCACCACGCCCGGCCAACCGTGAGCTTCTTTAGTAGTTTCTGGGAACTGAACCCAGGTCCTCTAGAAGAGCAGAAAGACGCTTAACTGCTAGGCTGTCTCTCCGGTTTCTGTACTGCAGCTTTTAAAGCACGTACAGGTCAGCACTCTCTGGGTGCTATTTCTGTGGACACGTGATGGAGTCACAAATATTTAAGTATTTGTTTATTTACTTTAGAACCTCACCAAGTTCACAGGGATAACAGTTCTCCCCAGATTTTGACCTGTAAATATTGACAATTCTGTGGAGTGTTTAGATTTCCAAGGCTGTTCAACTGGTGTGCTCATTTAGAGACCATTTAAAGTGTCTACATAAAATGAAAAAAAAAAAAACTTTAAAAAGGAAAAGGCCAAAAAATGGCTTTTGGGGGGATAAAGGGGGGTCAAATTGCAATAAAATCCATATGCACTAGAAGATGTTTTCTGTCTAGTTTGGGCCCTTGAGTAAATTAACCTCAGGACAAAACATCAGGAAATTCCAAGCTGCCATTCAGTATAAGAAGGTAAGAAAAAGTGGGCTTAAATAATACAGCATAAATAACAGCTATTCTTTATTGAGGAACTACTTTTTGCCAAGTTGGAAACTTTTATCTATTAAAGTTACCTTTTATAATAAATGTGCAAGGAAAGGGGCAGGGCTAGGATTTTTGAACCCAGGGGTTTCAATATGGTATAAAGGAAATCAGAGGGTCAATCACATTTTATAATATCAGGTTCAGTTTCCAGTACCCAGTTTTGAGCACTGGTTAAATGGCCCGTGCAATAAAATAGAGATGAGGCTGCTGGAATTGTCCCGCAGATTTATTGGCAGGACATGTAAACACAGTGGCCATCATAGAGCACTGGGAACTGCAGAGCTGGTGAAATACATGAGTTAACACACATGAAATACATATAGTTTCAAGTCTTTCAAGGTTTCACATGGTGGATTAGACTAACTTTGAATAATTTTCCTTCCCTTTATTCCTCCTCACTTCCTTTTCCCCCTTCCCCCTTGTGCCGGATAGCTTTAGCTGTCCACGCGACACACCTGGGTTAGGGATCCCAATTGGGGGAATTGGCTCCATGGGATGGGCCTGTGGCCACACTGTGGAGTATTGTCTTGATGATCCAGAGTGGGGGGGGGGGGCACAATGAGTAGTTGCCACCCTGGGCAGGTTTGTTGTGTATGGTATAAAAAGGGCAGAAGAGAAAAAAAACAGCCTGTTGACGCCTTGGGGCCAGAAAGCCGGCTTTCTTCTTTTGTTGTGTGTGTGTCTTTTTGAGACGGGCCTCCCTTTAGTCCCCACCTTTGTACCTGGAACTACTCGTTAGACAAAGAAAACCCAGGCTGTCTTGAACTTACAGAGATCCGACTGCCTCTGCCTCCGCAAGTGCTAGATTAAAGCATGCGCCACCACGCCCGGCTTACAGGGATCTTTAAAGACAGCTTATAATTTTGTCAACAGAATAAAAATCCTAAAAAATTAAAAATAAAAAGAAAACCACCCATCCTTTTCCACTAAGATAGAATACAGTTTGATGTTTTTTTCCTTGTTCTTTTTTTTAAGAGTTTCTGCAGCGATAAACCAACTTCAAAAGACAAGTGTCCTCAACTGCTTTTCATTAACCATGTTTTCTCTTTAACCAGATTCTGTCCGTGGAAGCCCCATTGTCACAGGCCGGCCAGCAGGGACAGAGATCAAAAGTCACTGCTGTGTTATAACGCCTGCTCGTTATTTCTTCATCAACAAAGTTTACTTTGCAATGTAAGGAGAGGTGGGGAGGGGGGAGGCGGAGGGAAGGAGGAGGGAAGGGATGTAAACCACTCAGGGGTTAAAGGGCCATAATAGAGAGGGAAGGCCGAGACTGCCCTCTAGGGGTGGAAGATGGCTTATACACAGATCTAGGAAGCCTCATCAAGTGCAGCCTCAGGAATCCCACCCCTCACCCCCCACCTAACAGAGTCAGGAACTGTAGTGGGTCATCGCCACCACCACTGCTGTTCTTAGGCAGCTGCCGTCTGCTTGCTTTTTCATTTCTCTCCTTGCTTCATGGCCTGGAGCAAAAATAGTAGCCAGTTTCATTGACAAAATGTCCTTTTCAGCTTTGCCTTCCTCAGTTCACCACAGTCACAAGGCTGATGTGGCATCACGGCTGGAAAATGCAACTCAGCCAGTGCCCAGGGAGGAACCCGACTTAGGGTTCATGGGGTGGAGAGGAGGGAGCGTTGAAAAGAAAACTTTCCAAAAATATTTACCAGACAAAGGACTAGGCTTGTGACCAAGACATTCCGAGGAGATACCCCTAGACAAGACAGTTTTCCAGGACTGTCCCCCGGAAAGACAGGAATGGCTAAGTCCTCCCTCCCGCCTCCCCAAAAGACCAAGCTCAGACTTCCACTGAAAATAAACACAGCTGAACAAGAAGAACACCGTCCTCTAAGCTGGTCAGATGCAGAAATAGAGGCGCTGTCACCTGGAGGGGAGCTGGGACGGTTTTTCAATGTTTTGTAAAGTTGTCAAAGTTTATGTTTAATATGCATGAGTGTTTTTTCCTGCATGTATATAAATACTCCACATGTGTCATACAATGCCTGTGTAGGTCAGAAGAGGTGTTGGTTTCGCCTGGAACTGGAGTTGGACGGTTATTAGGCACCATGTGAGCTGGGAACTGAACCCTGGTCCTCTTCGAGAGCATCCAGTGCTTTTACTGTTGAGAGCTGTCTCGCCAGCCCTGGAGCCGGAGTTTTTGGAAAGACTAAGATTTAAAATGCTTCAGCCCAGGAAGGTATCTAGAAGGGGGGGGGGTGTAAATCTCAGGGCACACAGGAAGAGAGTGCCCCAAGTACTTCAAGGAAATCCTCCATGTCCTCCCTCCATTCTCTCTCTCTCTCTCCTCTCCCTCGCTATCGTCTCTCTCCTCTCTCATGTGTGTGTTTGTTTGTGTGTTTGTTGTGTTGTTGTGTGTGTGTGTAAATATTCCGCAATTATATGTGGAGCTGGAGGAGGACGACACTTGTCCTGCTCTGTCAAGCTCTCTTTTTCCCTTGAGGCAGGTTTCTCATGGAACATGGAGCTGCACTGACAGACAGCAAGTCTTGTCAAGCGTCCTGCTTCTGCCTCAGCCAGTGTTGGAGTTACTGGTCATATGGCCAGGCCCAGCTTCTTCAGTGGGTGCTGGGGATTAGAACTCAGGCCTTATGAGTATACAAGTGTTCTTACTCTAAGCCTCCTCTTTCCACCCCTTTCTTTCTTGATAGGATCTCAATATAAGGCCTAGGCTGGCCGTGGGATTATTGTGTTTTGTGTGTTTGAGCCAGGTTCTCCCATGGCCCGCAGAAGGCTTAAAGCTCAGCTGTGTTGACCAGGTTGGCCTGATCTCACAGAGATCCACCTGTCTCTGCTTCTGATGCTTGCAATGACAGCCTGCATTACCATAGACCTTGCTCAGATCCTTTAATGTTGGGTTCACCTGCCTCTACTCCCAAGTTGCTGGAATTGCAGGCATTCAGCCCCTGTCTGAAGCAAGCCTTGGAAGCCACAGTGTGGGGATCATGTGCGCAGAGCTTGGGGCTTCCCTAGAGGCCAGGAGCCTCCTTTACCCTCTCTGCCACTCAGGGCTCCCTGTGATCTTGTCCTCTGCTGGTGTCTTCATACTGAGCGTGGGCACCAGGTTGCAGTCCTGTGTGCATTGCCCAAGTGCACGCCTTAGAAAAAAAAAAAAAAACGCGTGTGCCTGTCCTCTCTTGGAGTCCACCTGTCTGGCTCCGGTTCTGAAGTCACCCCTGTGAGACAGAAGACTCCAGCCAAAGCCTCCCTCAGCACTATCTTATCAGCATGGCTGCAATCAGTAGGGCAAGGTCTGTCTTTCACTTGTGCCTCGGGCTCTGCATACCTAACTTGATGTGCTTGAAGTACATAGTGCTGTACCTCATTCTCGATGCTTTACATGGTACCTGCCATGTAACTACTATTGTCATGTTCATGTTTACAGACGTGAAATGTGAGTGTCAGAGATGTCAAATCGCTGCTGTAAGATCACACGACTACACAGGATTCTGTGCTGCCTCCTTCTCAGCCCTAAGTTTGTACCACTTTTCCTCCTGCTTTCTGCACTCCAGCCACAATGGCTCCCTGTACCTTTTTTTTTTTATATGTGTAACTGTCTGCATGTAGGTTGGTGCACCCGTGTCCGTGCAATGCCACAGAGGGTTCAGAAAGGCGTCGGATTCCCCTGGAAATGGACTTAAAGACAGTTTTGCTTAGGCACATATGGGTGTGGAATAGAACCCAGGTCCTCTGCAGAGCAGTCAGTGCTGTTAACCGCTGAGCCATCTCTCCAGACCCCCCTCCCCACCTTTCTTAAAAAGAGAACTAAGGTAGACATAGTGGTATACACCTATAATCCCAGCACCTGCGAGAAGTAGAAGGATCAGGATTTCAAGACCAGCCTGGGCTTCTTGATGCTGTCTGTCAAACAAACAACAAATAAACAAAAAAAAAGAACAAAACCATAAAAGCAAACTAAAACCAAAGTAAACTAAAAACATCAAACTCAGTTCCATCATTTGGTGTGTGTCCCCAGAGCTTTGCAGAGCTGGTTCCTCTCTTGAGTACGTGGCACTTCCTGGAAGTAATCTGGTCCACACTGTCTAAAACTCTCCCCACCAGCTTTCTTCATACGGCTCTCATTCTGTTCTTTGGTGCGCCCACAATTTCTGGTATTTCCTCATCATCTTTGCTTGTTATGCCAGACACTGCAACAAGCTCCTTGAGGGCAGGACCCTTGTCTGCATTGCTCACAGCTGGATTCCTGGGAGCTGGAATGCCATCTGGTCATTAGCAGGCACTCAGAAACTATGTGTTGAATGAATAAAATTTACTCCAGTATTCCCGGCTTTTAGCTTCAACTTTTGTGACCTCGAAGTTATAGGTTCTTTAGCAGTACATTTTATATCAATATACACATTTATGGTGGATTTATAGCCCATTTTCTTATACTGGTCGTATTCTTTTATTCACATCCAGATTCCGCCTGTGTGTGTAGCTGTTTAATCACTGATTTCATGTGGGGGGGAAAAAAAAAAAAAAAAAAACCGGCTGATGGGCTTTCTGGCTGGAAAGAACTTGGGGCAAGGGACACCTGCGTTTCTTATTTTATCCAGCAGAGGGCAGATCATTAGGTGCTTCTCAAGTAGTTGTTGGGTGAACAAATACTTTGGTGATTCAGCGGGAGGAAGGTAAGGCTAGATGCAACTTCTTTTTTTTTTCTTTTTTTCCTCTGATTTGTTGAACCCCTTAACTAAACATTCTGTGTCTACGATAAATTTATTCAGGTTTTTAATACATTCTTAACAGGGTTTAGCAGCTAAGTCTTGAAGGTTTTGTTCAGTCTCCCGGGGGGTGGGGGTGGGGTTGTGTGTCACAGCTGATAGTCCCCCCGGGACTAAATCATCAGAGACGCACAATTGTTTTAAAAAGACATGAGATTAAACTCCTCAGATTATTTTTACCTGGCTTCAGCCTACAAACAACTGAAAAACCACTTAAGTGGAGTTGTGGAAAGAATCTTGGCTGGTTGGCCAGCATACTTTGTTATTTTGTGTCTGGAATAGATTGTCTTGAATTTTAATATTTAAGGAACTCTTTGGAAATTATCTCCAAGAAAAGAGAACTCCTCTCATCATGAACACATATAATACAGACAAATTAGGTTCACATTAAACAGTCACACAGACACACGTATAGACACAGACACACATACCCCTAAACATTCAGACATATTTTACTTATGTAGTATTATTGATTTATGTGTATGAATTGTACTGTCTGCATGTAGTTTTGGGCACCCTTGTTGGGGCAATGCGGTGGAGGTCAGAAGAGGGTGGTTGGATTCCCATGGAACTGAAATTCTCCTGGAAATTGGAGGTACAATGGTTCCGCAGCCACCATGTGGGTGCTGGGGATCAAACCCCGGGTCTTCTATAAGAGTGGTCGGGCGTCGCTTCTAACTGCTAGGGCCAACTCTCCATCCAGCCCCTATATTTTAAATTCTAACTTTCCCTCCCATCCCTCCCTGCCCATCCCTCCCCTTTCTTCCTTCCTTCCTTCTCTTTGTTTCTTTTGAGACGTGGTCCTACTGTATCCCCTGCTGGCCTGGACTCATGACATAGGCCAGAGTCGCTCATTATACAGACCAGGGTAGTAAGTTAGCCTGGGACTTGTTTCAGTCCTCTGCCTCTGATTTCCTGACCTGTGAATGGAAATGGAGACCACAACACACACCCCACACACAACCCGTCGGTTTCTTTTTTTTTTTGGTCTTTTTGAGACAGGGTCTCCTTTAGCCCCAGCTGTCCTGGGAACTCACATTGTAGACCAGCACACCAGGCTGGCGGGCCTTGAACTCAACAAGATCCGCCTGCCTCTGCTGGCCCTCCCGAGTGCTAGGATATTCCTTTTCTTCTTCCTTTGAAATACTTATGGGGGGAAAAAACCCCAAATCAGAAAACATTTAACAATAAACGGATGCCAAATACTTTGCACCTTTTTGGTTAATCATGAGAGACAGCAAGTAGGTAGTCCAGGCAAAAGGCAAAGAAATGAACACTTAAAAGACTTACGTGTCATCTATAAACGTTATTCCAAAGTACTCCTTTTCTTTCAGGTTGAAATGGGAAGCCACAAGGTCCAGCAACTCTCTTGATAAAAGCTTGGGCTGCAAAACACAAATCTGGTTAGCAAGGATTCTCTGCCACCACTTATTCCCCCCTACACAGTTGAAAGTAAATTTTGCTTGATTGTTTGATTTTAAATACCTGTCCCCCATTGGCTGTCCAGTGAAGCAACTGTACCCGCTCTTTACCTCATTAGCACCACTGTGTACTGAACAGTGGAACTAATCTGAGAGTTTTGGGGATTCGATGGGTCTGGTGGGAAGAAGGGCAGTTTGGAATCTGCCAGAACGTCCAGTTGATGACCGATCCTGGTCTTATAGGGACCGGGGAATCACAGGACCAGAGAAGGGCAGACTGAGTGACTCCCTCCTGAACCTGAGCCTTACCATCCGGGGAATGGGGAGATGACAGACTGGAGATTGGATGTTTGCTGTTGGAGAAGAAAATAATGGGGAGGGAGAGAGACAGAAAAAGGAGAAGTCTGAAGAGAGGAGAAGCAACAGAAGAACCCGGCATTCTTCCTTGCCTTTCCCGTGCCCAATCAACGACAGGAAATGCAAGACCTACGCAGGTCCGAAACTGTTCTCCCTTTTGCACTCTGATGAAACTACTAGGCACTGTCCTGTTCATTCTGATTGGAGCATAGACACAGGGGGTGGGAGACACATTTCACAGAGAAAGGAAAGCAGGTTTCTTGGAGAGATGTCGAGGCCAACCACAGGGGAGCCTGTCTACAGGAACTTCAACCATTTGTNGTGGTGTGTTTTTAATCTAGAAAAAAATGATTCTAGGGCTGGAGAGATGCTCAGTGGGTTAAGAGCACTGCTACTGCTTGCAGATGACCTGGGTTCATTCCCAGCACCCACATGGTGGCTAAACCATCTTTGAGTGCCGGCGCGTGGCCGCATTCCTTTATCCCGACACTAGGGAGGAGATCAGGGCGGATCTCTGTAGTTCCAAGGCCAGCCTGGGTCTCAGAGCGAGCTCCAGGACAGCTGGGACGAAAGGGAGAGCCTGTCCAACAAAAAACAAGAAAAAAAAAATTATGTCAAGAAAATGAATGTTAGTGGGCATGGTGACGGTATGCCTTTAATATCAGCAACTCCAGTAGAAGGCAGGTAGTCATCTGTGAGTTCAAGGTCAGCCTTATCTACATAGCACTTCTAGGCCAGACAAGGCTACATAGTAAGATCTACATGTTTCAAACAAAAAGAAAAGAAAAAGAATGTTATTGGCTAGAGGAAGCTAGAAATAATGTATTGAATTATATAGCAACAAATTAAACTTGGAAATATTGTATGCGTGGTTGGTTTTTTTAGTTAAATTTTTTAGTTATTTCCGTATGTTGTATGAATGTACTGATTCTGCATGCAAGTTTGTGCACCCGTGTCGGGCAACCCGGGAGGCAAGAGAAGGGTCTTGGAATTCCCCTGGTAACTGGAGTTCTCCTGGAATTGGAGTGTACAGACGGTTCTCGGCCTCCATGTGGTGCTGGGGATCGAACCCGGGCCTCTGTAAGAGCATTTGGCGCTCTTTAACCGCTAGGCCCTCTCTCCCGCCCCCGAGTTGTGGTATTTTTAATGGGTTCATATTATATGATTTTTGAGGATTGTTTTATCTTTCTGTAGGATGCACACAAAAAGTTGGTTCTTATGGTTCTTTCTAGAGAAGTCCCTGACGCCAGGTGTGGTGGCGCACTCCCTTTCATCCGCACTCCGGAGCAGAGGCCAACGCGGATTTTGTGAGGTCAAGGCCCAGCCTGGTCTACGAGTGGAGTTCCAGACACTGACTACAGGGAGAAACCCCTGTCTCGAAAAGCCAAAAAAAAAAAAGAGATAAATGACTTAAACATCAACACATTTATTTATTTTGCATATTTATATTTATTTATTTATGTCATATGATACAGACAGTGAGAAAAATGGATGACTTTTCTGGGTTTTTTTTCTCTATTTCTGTGTGTTTTGATGGGATTGTGTTGTGGTTTGTTCCATTTTAGTAGGTCTGATTTTTTTCTTTTGATGCAAGTTATCACATTCCTGTGACCCAGTGGTCTTGAATTCATGGTGATCGCCCTGCTTGCTGTCAGGCCAGGACTCCATAGCAAGGCCTTGTCTTAAAAAGTAAAAATAATACCAAAAAAAAAAAAAAAAAAAAAAGCCGGGCCCGGTGTGGCGCACACCTTTAATCAGAGCACTAGGGAGGCAGAGGCCCCAGGCGGATCTGTGAGATTCGAGCCAGCCTGGTCTTCAGAGGGATACCAGGACACTGGGCTACAGGGAGCCCTGTCTCAAAAAAAAAAATACCAAAAAAATAAAAAAAGTAAAAATGAACAATCATCTGGAAATATTCACATCTGAAAGTGCACATAGAGGTGGCCTTTAGGATTCTCCTCAAATGGACAGGATGATGACATCTGCAGATGAGATGACCTGAGACAGAGTTCTTCAGGAGAAGAGCACAGTTTACTAGCACTGAAATTTGTTGAGAAGTAAAAAAAATACATATTGAGAATTGATATGCCAAATTGTTAACTGTACATCTTAACTGCTGTCTATAAACTGTGATATATAAAAAGGGGAATCAAGTGTTCAAAAGGTAAGGGTTTTGCATTTGAACTTTAGTAGCATGATTTTCTTCTTGTATTATGATATATCCTATTTATTGAGACACAGCCCTGGTGAAAGTGCTTCCGTTTGAGAAATGTAGTTACAACTCAAAGAACAATGAGATGGTCTCTTCTGAGGAGTGCTTGCTGGTGTGAGCTCTCCTCACTGCTTGAATGTGGCACACTGTATAGGCTTTGATGGGCTTTCCGCACATACTGAGTAGTCTTTGCTTTTCATCTTTTTCTTACGTTATTTTTATGTGTCTGAATGGTTGCCTGCAATATAAGTGTCTCATGTGCATGCAGTGCCAAAGTGAAAGCCAGAAGAGGGTGTTTGGGTCCCTGGAACTGGGGAGGTTATGGACTATTGCTAGCCACTGTGCAGGTGCTGGGGACCCAACTCAGGTCCCCTGCAAAAGCAACCAGTGCTTTGACCTTTGAGCCTTCTCTCCAGGCCCATCATTCTCTTAGTGACTACTCCCAGGTCTGTTCAGCCTTTTGACATTGCAATACATTGTCATCTACAAAACCGATGTTTGAGAACTGTGCAGTCGAGTTTTTATCTCATAATATTTTATAATTATCGTATTTTGTGTTTTTATACAAGAATTATGTTTCACATCAGATATAGACCTGTGTCCCCCCCCTCCTATACCCCCCCACCCCACAGAGCATAAATATTTTAAATAAGTCTACAGTCTTGTGTTGGACCACATTCATAGTCATTCTTAGCCACATGTGGCTCATGGGCCACAAGTCGGACATGAACGCGAGTATACAGCAGCAAGTCTGCTTCCGGCAAGCCTACTGAGAATCTCACCCAAGCACACCACATGGAAACAAGAAGATGGAACTCTGACGCTGCTTCTGCTTTTCTGTCCCCACAGATGACGGAAGGCAGGCACTGCCAGGTGCACCTGCTGGATGACAGGAAATTGGAGCTGCTGGTTCAGGTAGGTGTCCCCCACATAGGAAGAGCCCCTCCAGGCTCCCTTTGGAACCTGTTGGCCTGTGTCTGGGCTGCTCACCTAACTGTGCCTAGAACCCAGGGCCTCTGAGTCACCGAGACAGAAGGGTACCTTTGGTCTACCTGAGTTACCATAGCCAAGTCCTACTGACAGGGTTATGGTTAAGTCAAGCTAGCTTGTGTGCGATTGGAGGCTCTTTATAAACATTTAAGTATGAGTGGGGATATTTGACTTCTTGGTCATTTTCTATCTATTTGTCTAACACCCTTGCCCAAAACTCTTAGGGTGGGTGGATGGGTGGATGGGTGGATGTTGCTCAATGTTCCACAGCACAAAGAGTGATGTGGCCCCAAACACCAGCCACTGGGAGACCCTACATGAATGCCTACACATTTAACATTAAAAATTGTGTCTATTTATTATTGCGTGTGCCACCACGGTGCACATGTGGAGGTCAGAGGATGCCTGTATGGAATGGACTCTCTCCTTCTACCTTTACACAGGTTCTGCAATTGGACTCAGGTCATTAGGCTTCTGTGGCACGTGTCTTCACCTGCTCAGCCACCTCACTAGTCCTAACTCTTGCTCTATAACTGCTTTTATGCTCAAAACACTAAGTTTTTGAAAAGCTTTCACTTATCTTTATGTTATGTGTCTGAGTGTTTTGACAGTATACATGGACGTGGACATGGATGTGCACGTGGACGTGTACATGCACCATTGGTGTCCGCTCAGACCTGAATAGGGTGTCAGATTTCTTGGATGGTTCTTAGCCACCACATGGGTGCTGGGAACTGAACCCAGGTGTTCTGGAAGAGCAGCCAGTGGTCATAACTGTGAAGCCATGTCTCTGACCTCTTGTGCAATCTTTTCAGGTATGATGTAAAAGCACAAAGAAATAATGGATGCCTCCCACGCAGGCCCAGTAAAGGTTGTGTGAAGACTGTGAGTCGCCATACTCTTTAGCCCCAACCCTATTCTCTTCTGTATGCTCAATACATATATGGTGGCTCCAGTTCCAGGGGGACTCCAGCTCCCTCTTCTGGCCTCTTTGGGCATTGCATGCTGTGAACGCACTTAATCCACGTGGGCAAAACACCCATACACATGTAATAAGAATAGATAAATTAAGAACTTCTCTCTCCCCTTGTTACTGTCAACCACTTCCAATCTGATGGAAGAAGGAAAATACGCTTTCATGTCACAGGCACAGAATTCTTCTTCCTCTTATTACTCTTTGCATTTCCTTAAAAAATAACATTTACTCAAGTAATTTACTTCTGTTCATTGCGGGGGGGGGGGAGATAAACCAAGCAAATAATTGCTAAAATTCTTCTACTCAGAAATTAACCCCTTTGAACATTTTTAAACTTCGAGTGTTCAAATATTTTACAAGGTGCCCTAATGTCACATATTGTTATTTTGTGACTTTTTTTTATTAACACAGAACTTGCCAGAAACATCTTTCCACAATAAAAAAATCTCTCTCTTCATCACACAGTCTTCACATGCTGCCTACATTGGCTCTCTTGAAAACAAACTCTGAGGCAGGTATGGTGGTGTCTGACTGTGAGGACATCAGGCACTCCATAGGCCAGAATGGTCTAGATAGTGAGAGCCTGAAAAAGAAAATCTAGCAGAGTGTTGAAGCCGGTTCCTTGTTTCTTTGGGTTGAATTCACTTTTTTTTTTTTTTTTGAGATAAAGTGATGTCTTTTTAAAAAAAATTCCAGTCATTTCAGATCATTCTTAGGATTTTGTGTTTGTTGGTCATTTGTTTATTTTTGGCGTTTTTGTTTTGTTTTGTCTTTTTGAGATAAAGTCTTGCTTTATAGCTCAGGCTGGCCTCTAACTTGCAGCGATCCTCCTATCTTAGCCTACTAAGTGCTGGGGTTCCAGAATGTTCCCCCCATGCCTGGCTTTGCTCATTGTTACTCTAATGGAAGCTCTCTAAGGTGGGGACCCCACTCTATACCCCACAGCTCACATAGAATGGCCCTTTGCCATGTACAGGCCCTTGTCTTGACCCTGTCTGGATATGGAGGCAAATGGGACTTACTAGATCTCAGTGACCATTTAAGCCAAGGGACACAGTCACTGTCATGTTAGAAGCGAGGGATCAGAGTTAGGACCCAATGTGGGAGATAAGACAGTTTAGTTTTCCAGATGGTGGCCAAACGGGAAGGCAGCTATGGCTCTTCGGTATGCACGTGGGAGCTCCTGACTGAGTGCTGAGCCATGCTATGTGGGCTGTGATGTGCGCTGCATATATGGAATCCCCACAACCACCCAGCAAGTAGGCTTGATCGACCCATTCACACGCAAGGAAGCTGAAGCTCAGAGAGGAAAAGCTACTTGTCCAGGGACACACAGCTCCTGAACTAGAGTGCTCACCTTCCCCATGCTGGTCCGGTAAGGCCAGTGCCTCAAGGGCTATTTTTTTTTTTTCCAGTGAGCCATCCTGCTTCTGCACTGAGATGGGGATGAAGGAGGCCCAGACATGGCAGTGGTGGGGAAGCTGCAAGGTAGGCAGAGCTGCTTGCCGAGGAGCTAGAATATTACTGGCTTCGTGCTAGGGCAGGTTTGCAAACTAAAGACCCTAAACTAGGACCACCAGCTTCGGGTCTTCTTTGAAGCCTCTCTCCGTTCTTTTCCCACAGGGGAGTGCTCAGTTGCCAGCCCTAGTCTCCTCTTTTTTTTTTTTTTCTTTTGTCTTTTTGAGACAGGGTCTCCCTGTAGCTCCAGCTGTCCCGGAACTCATTCT
>VZQC01010158.1:679632-749903 GCA_009823505.1 Rhizomys pruinosus
TCTCTCTCTCTCTCTCTCTCTCTCTCTCTCTCTCTCTCTCTCTCACACAACTTGCATAAGACCACATTTCTCATCTGAGGAGGGTGTGGGATATGATCTGGTCCCTCCCTCCACTCGTTTTTTTTTTTCCTGGACCATTTCAACAGCTTCCTAACTAACCTCCCAATGTTCCTTTAACTCTTCACCTACCCCCTTTCACTCAACACTGCAGCCATGGTGAGTCTGAGTCTGTTGAAACTGGAGAACGGATGACGATTCCCTCAAGCAAACCCTGCAGACTACGATGCTTTATGGCTGACTCCAAGCCATCTCCTTCGTATCTGCCTCTTGTGGGTTCTCTCCAGATACAGGGCTCCATCCCAGGGGTTGGTATACAGCAGCAATTCTCCCGCAAGCCAGTCTGCTGACCAGCTAGTCACCTAGCCTGGCGTAAACCTCCCCCAGAGACCTGCACGCCTCCTCACATCTCTCTGGGTCTTTGCCGATGCCAACTTCTCTGGTAAGATTTTGGGGACCATCTGTTTAATGTGGCAACCCTGGTTTCCCTAACACCCCCATTCTCCTTCTCTAGAGTGTTTTATTATTCCAGAATCTCATCCAAAAGATACCTTACACATTTTTTTTTTACACATTTTCTTTCTTAGTATCAGTGTCTCCCAGTGCCTAGGAATGCAGGATTTTATCACTCTCTTTCCCTACTGCTGCAATCCAGCACCAGCATGGAGCCAGACACAGGGCAGGATCTTCATGACTACTGTGACTACCAGATGAGTAAGCACGTTGGTAGAATGTGGGGGTCGTTGCTTGCTTGCCGACCGGAATGGCCGAGACTTTCCTGGTTCACTGTTGTCTCTAGAGCAGAAACAGGGCAGACCCCGGTAAATGATAAATAAAAAGAAGGAAGGAAGATTCTTTGTGACTCAGTACAGCTCCTCCAGTCCTTAAAGACATAAAATAGCAGCTTAACAAAGAAAATTTACGACATCGTGAGCTGCTTTCCTTGCGATGAGCAAATGTAGTACATATACACTGCTTCTTTATCTATCGTCCAGATACAACAAGCCTTATCACAAGAAACAAGACAGACGACATCTCTGATAATACTGACTTACTGAAGCTGGGATTTCTAAGGGGAGGAGTAGGAAAAGGGGCAACAGAGCCCTCTCCACAACACACTGTTAAAATTTGAGCCAGGAATGAGGAAAAGCCAAGGGCTTTGGGCTTAAAGGAGAAAGCAATTGCATAGACTGACATTTCTCCCCAGATTATTTGGCTGAGCCTCTGCTTCTCCCTCCGGAGAAACAGAAATGCAACAGCACGGTAATCTCCCTTCTTCTGTGGAAGGGATTCCCACCTGGCTGTAAAATTCGACACCTTGCTGCCATAGCTTCAGCATTGCCATTTGATTATTTCTGATGGTTGTATTAAGAACGGTGGTGGTGTACATCCTGGCAGTGCACGGCCACTGGAGGGAAATCTTTTCGTGAGACACCCCTGTGATCCCACACCTCAGTGTCCATGGGTGAGGGGTCCCTGTGTTGTATATTCTGGCACATCCCACAGGTGTCCTTGCATAAAGGACCCTACTCTGTGTATCCCAGTGAGGAGAACGACACTGTTTATACAGGAGGCGCTGGAGACCCAATATTGAGCCATCCTGCACTTTCAACAGCTTTTATAGTGTCCAAACTTCAAAACAACCAAATAATATATATATATATATATATATATATTTGTGATGTGTGTGTGTGTGTGTGTGTGTTCCATACATGCATGTGGAAGCCAATGGTCAACCTCATACGTTCTTGGGGGCTGTCCACTTTTTTCCTGAGACAGAGTCTTCCAAGCCTCAGGGATCCACTTGTTTCTGCCTCTTCGGAGCTAGGAGTTCTTAATAACTGAGACGGCCACTCAGGGGCTCTTTTAGTTTGAGTTCCTGGAACTTAATTTAGGTCCTGATGCTTGAGTGGTATTGTTACCTCCCTAGTCTTCTGCCTGCATTCTTTTGTCAATACAGGTAACCTGAAGGCTGTCTCCTTAGACAGAAATGTCACAAACAATTCTGTTTTCTCCAGTTGGAGGTGTAAGGCCCTCTGACAAACAGGTGTGTATGACAGAAGCCATTCCCTCCCTGTCCCCTGAGCTACTCTCCACCCTGTAACCTCACTGGAGTTGGTTCACTGAATCTGTGGGGCGTGCTTTTACTTCATCATGTTATTTATCATTTTTTAATTTTAATTAGAGTAATAACTACTTAATTGGAATAATAAAGACTATAATGATGTCACTGTCTTGTTGGGAGGATGAATTAAGAGAATCATTAAAAACTTGATAAGAGTTTCAAGCAGGCAAGCAGTTAAGAGAAAGTTAATGCCAAGTTACAGGACACTTGAGATAACAGGCTAAGTAGATGCTGAAGCGCAGGAACAAGCAGCCAATCAGTGCAGAATGCCAGGAAGGTGCTGTAAAAGGCAGAGAGGCCTTGTGAAGGACTGTCAGGAAGTGGAGAGAGGGTTTGCTCTCTGGCATTTTTCAGACCCAAGACAGACCACATAACAGCTGTCAAATAACTGGTGCACAAATCTGGTCAGTAAGTAAATGGCACTTGTTAAGGTTCTCTAAGGACATAATGGCTTCACTAATTTGTTACACAACAAAGGTGGCCTATAAAGATGAAAGTGGAAGGATGCTAACTAACTGCAGCCTAGATTTTCATATATCCACAAGCAGCCTACATGATCATAGAGACTGGGATAGCTGAACTATGGAAGAGCAAAGAAGTAAAGTAGATTTTTGTCTATCCATGTTTAAAAAAAAGTTATTGTGGAATGTTCATCAGATTTATGAACAGGGGCAGGGCTCTCATGACAGAAACCTTCTACTCCATTGGGAAAGGGAATTAGAGACAACCACCATGTGGGTTCTGGGAACTGAACCCGGGTCCTCTGCAAGAGCAGGCAGCGCTCTTAACCTCTGAGCCATTTCTTCAGCCCCAAAGTTTGTATCTTAAGCTGAATATAGGACAAGGGACTTATTTCTTATAAAGTCTATTTATCATAGATTGATAATTAATGCTAAGGGATTCCTGCGATGGACTGGCTTGGAGAAATCCCTAGTTTAGTTAAATGCATCAAGTTTCAGGACCTAGCTCCCAAACAGAGCTCAGAGAACACATCAAGGACTCTGAGTACCATGCTTGCTGCTGCGTGCCAGCAGAATTCAGATCTCTGAGCCATTAGGATAATTCTTTCTCTGGGTATTTGTTTTGAATATTATCTTTGATTCCAATTAAGACATGAAATTGCACAAAACCCAATTATTCCAAGTCTCTCGCAAACATTATTCTAAGAATCTTAACAGTACATAAAAAAAAAAAACCCCAAGCTTATTATACATTAAAATACATCACTCAGGTTTCTCAGCCTTACATTGATCTAGGAGTCTGTGAGGAATAAAGGAGAGTGATTCTCTCCTTTATTTTCAAAGAAAGCAGCTCTACACAGTATCTATGGTAACTTGCTGCTAAGACCAAGACAATAAAGTCTCTTTTACATGATAATGTTTTGATAGGGTCTTTTCTCTTTTTATTCTCTATTTCTCATCACTAGAAATGTTTAAAAATTAAAAAATAAAATAAACCAAAGAGGGAGGGAATTCTGGATGCATCCATGCACACATACCTGACTGCAAAGTGCAGCACAGCAGGCCCTGGCTTCTTAGGTAAATCATGATCCAGAACACGGTGATCCAGTTGCAGCCAGTTTTGCTGACCTCTGTGAGAGCAAAGCGAAGAGATGATGACTCAGAAGGTTCACTAACACACACTGCTGGCAAAGCTGTCTGGAAATAGTCACTCTCACACCAGAGGCACACAGGCTGCTATCACTGACATGAGGCCAATTCTAAAATGTCTCTCAAACCTACAGATGTGTCTTCTTCCACAATAGCATTCTCTTTTGGAGGAGTTTGTTGAGATAAGCTTACATATCTGAAAAATGACCCATATACAGAATCACATTGATTTATGATAGCAAAAAGACTGGAAAGAAGCTAATGCCCTATAGGGTGTTGTTAAATAGTTATGGAAACCTGTACGGAGAAAAGCCACGCAGTCATGAAATAGACTGGAGCAACTGTTCACAAACTTGCTCTGAATAATTTGCAAGGTAACAATCCTAACTGGGTGTGGTGGCAGAAGCCTTTGGTCCCATCCAGCACTCAGGAGGCAGACACAGATGCTCTCTGAGTTGGAGGCCAGCCTGGTCTACATAGGGAGTTCCAAGCAAGCTTAGGCAACATAGTGAAACTGTATCTTAAACAACAACAATAGCAACAAAAACAAAACACAAAACAAAACCAGAACATATACCTGTGAATACAGTTGATTACCTATACTGCCTTTTGTTAATGGAAACAGTCTTATTACAAATACTAGGCTGGCCTTGAACTCTTGACCCTCTTGCTTTTCAGCCTCTGAGTTTTGGAATTACAAGTTTGCTCTACCATGTCTGTCCAGATTGTCTATTTTTTAACTGATGGAAATATACATATGCATATATATAATTTGTATATAAATAAATCTGAGAAAATATGTAAGAATCTGATAACATGGCTTTGGGAAGTTAAAAAAAACTGAACAAGTTGGGTATGGTGGCACACATCTTTAATCTCAGCACTCAGGAAGTAGAGGTAGGTGGATCTCTGTGAGATCAAGGCCAGCCTGTCTACACAGCAAGTTCCAGGCCAGCTAGGACTACAGGGAGACCCTGTTTTAAAAATTCTAAAACGAGGGCTGGAGAGATGGCCTAGCGGTTAAGAGCACCGACTTCTCTTGCAGAGGAACCGGGTTCTATCCCCAGCACCCACATGGCGGCTGAGAACTGTCTTTAACTCCAGTTCTAGGGGAATCTGAGACCCTCTTCTGACCTCTGCGGCATTGCACATCACGGGTGCACAAACCTACATGCAGACAGTACATTCATACACATACAAAAAATAAATGAAATTAAAAAAAAAAGCCAAAATGAGCTGGGCGTGGTGGCACATGCCTTTAATCCTAGCATTTGGGAGGCAGAGGCAGATGGATCTCTGTGAGTTCAAGACCAGCCTGGTCTATAAAGCGAATTCCAGGCCAGCTAGGGATACAAGGGAGACCTGTCTCAAAAATAGAAAAACAAACAAACAAAAGCCAAAATGAGGCTGAAGAATGGCTCAATGTTTAGGGCTCTTACTCTTACAGAGGAACTGGGCTTGATTCCCAGCACCTCCATGGCAGCTAACTCCAGTTCCAGGGGAATCTGACACCTTCTTCTGAGCTCTGAGGACATTGTATGACATAGGTACATTTACATACATGAAGGCATTGTATGACAGACACAGGTACATTTACATACATGAAGGCAATACATTCATGCACATAAAAATGAAAAATAAAAATATTTAAAAAACTCCAAATCAGCCAACCAAAACTCAAAACAACCGCCAAAACAAAAAACTGAACAACAGGATATCAGTCTTTAACTTTTTATGAAGTGTTAAATGTGACATATTTTAGTAAAGAAAGAGGAAACTTCTGGTTTAATGTAGTGACTCAGACATAGAGAACAGCTTTTATTTTAAAGATTTATTTATTTATTTATTTTTGAGACAGGGTATCCCAGTTGTCCCAGATGGCCTGGAACTTGCTATGTAAACCAGGCTGGCCTTCATTTCACAAGGATCTGCCTGCCTCTGCCTCTTGAGTGCTGGGATTAAAGGCATGTACCACTAGGCCAGATAAGATATTTATTAATTTTTTTTATTTATTTCTGTATGTGTATGAATGTACTGTCTGCATGCAAGTCTGTGCACCCGTGTCGTGCAACGCCGCGGAGGTCAGAAGAGGGTCTCGGATTCCCCTGGAACTGGAGTTCTCCTGGAATTGGAGCTTCAGACGGTTCTCAGCCGCCATGTGGGTGCTGGGGATCGAACCCGGGTCCTCTGTAAGAGCGGTCGGCGCTCTTAACCGCTAGGCCATCTCTCCAGCCCCAGATAAGATATTTATTCATTTATTTATTGTATGTGTTATGTGTGTGTGTGTATACGTGTGTCTGTCTGTCATACATGTGCAGGTGTCCAGAAAGGCCAGAAGAGATCAGATGTATTGGCACTAGAGTTCCAAGCAGCCGTGAGCTTCTTTTTTTTTTTTTTGGTCTTTTCAAGACAGGGTCTCCCTGTAGCCCCAGCTGTCCTGGAACTCACTTTGTAGACCAGGCTGGCCTTGAACTCACAAAGATCTGATCTGCCTGCCTCTGCCTCCCAAGTGCTAGGATTAAAGGCATGCGCCACCACGCCCGGCCAACCGTGAGCTTCTTTATGTGAGTTCTGGGAACTGAACCCAGGTCCTCTAGAAGAGCAGAAAGTACTCTTAACTGCTAGGCTGTCTCTCCGGTTTCTGTACTGCAGCTTTTAAAGCACGTACAGGTCAGCACTCTCTGGGTGCTATTTCTGTGGACACGTGATGGAGTCACAAATATTTAAGTATTTGTTTATTTACTTTAGAACCTCACCAAGTTCACAGGGATAACAGTTCTCCCCAGATTTTGACCTGTAAATATTGACAATTCTGTGGAGTGTTTAGATTTCCAAGGCTGTTCAACTGGTGTGCTCATTTAGAGACCAGTTTAAAGTGCTTACATAAAATTAAACTTAAGAGCATGCTTTTGGTGGGAGAAAGGGGGGTCAAATTGCAATAAAATCCATATGCACTAGAAGATGTTTTCTGTCCAGTTTGGGCCCTTGAGTAAATTAACCTCAGGACAAAACATCAGGAAATTCCAAGCTGCCATTCAGTATAAGAAGGTAAGAAAAAGTGGGCTTAAATAATACAGCATAAATAACAGCTATTCTTTATTGAGGAACTACTTTTTGCCAAGTTGGAAACTTTTATCTATTAAAGTTACCTTTTATAATAAATGTGCAAGGAAAGGGGCAGGGCTAGGATTTTTGAACCCAGGGGTTTCAATATGGTATAAAGGAAATCAGAGGGTCAATCACATTTTATAATATCAGGTTCAGTTTCCAGTACCAGTTTTGACACTGGTTAAATGGCTCCGTTTCAATAAATACGAGATGAGGCTGCTGGGAATTGTCCGCAGATTTCTTGGCAGGAACATTATAAACATCAGTGAGCTGATACATAGAGCACTGGGAACTGCAGAGCTGGTGAAATACATGAGTTAACACACATGAAATACATATAGTTTCAAGTCTTTCAAGGTTTCACATGGTGGATTAGACTAACTTTGAATAATCCTTCCCTTTAATTCCTCCCTCATCTTCCTTTCCCCCTTCCCCCTTGTGCTGGATAGCTTTAGTGTCAACTCGACACACCTGGGTTGAGGGATCCTCAATTGGGGAATTGGCTCCATTGGATTGGCCTGTGGCCACATCTGTGGAGTATTGTCTGAGATGATCCAGGCAGGTGGGGGGGGGGGGCACAATGAGTCGTGGACACGACCCTGGGCAGGTGTGTTGTGTATGGTATACAGAAGGCAGCCTTGTGACTCCTTGGGGCCAGAAAGCCAGGCTTTCTTTTTTTGTGTGTGGGTGGTCTTTTTGAGACAGGGTCTCCCTGTAAGTCCCAGCCTTCCTGGAACTCACCTCGTAAGACCCAGGCTGGTCTTGAACTTACAGAGATCCGCACTGCCTCTGCCTCCCAAGTCTAGATTAAACATGCGCACCACACCCGGCACAGCTTCTTTTATAAATTTATTAAATAATTATAATGTCAACAGAAAAAAAAAAAATAAAAAAAAAAATTAAAAAAAAAAGAAAAACCACCCATCCTTTTCCACTAAGATAGAATACAGTTTGGATTGTTTTCCTTGTTCTTTTTTTTAAAGAGTTTTCTTCAGCTATAAACCAACTTCAAGAAGACAAGTGTCCTCAACTGCTTTTCATTAACCATGTTTTCTCTTTAACCAGATTCTGTCCGTGGAAGCCCCATTGTCACAGGCCGGCCAGCAGGGACAGAGATCAAAAGTCACTGCTGTGTTATAACGCCTGCTCGTTATTTCTTCATCAACAAAGTTTACTTTTCAAATGTAGGAAGTGGGGTAAGTGGTGGAGGCGAGGGAAGGAGGGAGGGAAGGGATGTAAACCACTCAGGGGTTAAAGGGCCATAATAGAGAGGGAAGGCCGAGACTGCCCTCTAGGGGTGGAAGATGGCTTATACACAGATCTAGGAAGCCTCATCAAGTGCAGCCTCAGGAATCCCACCCCTCACCCCGCACCTAACAGAGTCAGGAACTGTAGTGGGTCATCGCCACCACCACTGCTGTTCTTAGGCAGCTGCCGTCTGCTTGCTTTTTCATTTCTCTCCTTGCTTCATGGCCTGGAGCAAAAATAGTAGCCAGTTTCATTGACAAAATGTCCTTTTCAGCTTTGCCTTCTCAGTTCACCACAGTCACAAGGCTGATGTGGCATCACGGCTGGAAAATGCAACTCAGCCAGTGCCAGGGAGGAACCCGACTTAGTGGTTTCATGGGGTGGAGAGGGAGGGAGCGTTGAAAAGAAAACTTTCCAAAAATATTTACCAGACAGGACTAGGCTGTTGACCAAGACATTCCGAGGAGATACCCCTAGACAAGACAGTTTTCCAGGACTGTCCCCCGGAAGACAGGAATGGCTAAGTCCTCCCTCCCTCCCAAAAGACCAGCTCAGACTTCTGAAAATAAACACAGCTGAGCCAGAAAGACACCGTTCTCTAAGCTGGTCAGATGCAGAAATAGAGGCGCTGTCACCTGGAGGGGAGCTGGGACGGTTTTTCAATGTTTTGTAAAGTTTTCAAATTTTTATTTTATATGCATGAGTGTTTTTTCTCTGGTTATTGTCTCCACTGTCATACAATGCTGTGTAGTCAGAAGAAAGGGTGTTGGTTTCCTGGAACTGGAGTATGGACGGTTATTGAGGCACCATGTGAGCTGGGAACTGAACCCTGGACCTCTTCGAGAGCAGCCAGTGCTCTTAAACTGTTGAGCGCTGTCTCGCCAGCCCTGGAGCCGGAGTTTTTGGAAAGACTAAGATTTAAAATGCTTCAGCCCAGGAAGGTATCTAGAAGGGGGGGGGGTGTAAATCTCAGGGCACACAGGAAGAGAGTGCCCCAAGTACTTCAAGGAAATCCGTCCCATAGTCCTCCCCTCTCTCTCTCTCTCTCTCTCTCTCTCTCTCTCTCTCTCTTGTGTGTGTGTGTGTGTGTGTGTGTGTGTGTGTGTGTGTGTGTGTGTAATATTCGCACGTGTATGTGGAGGCTGGAGGAGGACGACACTTGTCCTGCTCTGTCAAGCTCTCTTTTTCCCTTGAGGCAGGTTTCTCATGGAACATGGAGCTGCACTGACAGACAGCAAGTCTTGTCAAGCGTCCTGCTTCTGCCTCAGCCAGTGTTGGAGTTACTGGTCATATGGCCAGGCCCAGCTTCTCCAGTGGGTGCTGGGGATTAGAACTCAGGTCCTTATGATTATACAAGTGTTCTTACTCTAAGCCTCCTCTTTCCACCCCTTTCTTTCTTGATAGGATCTCAATATAAGGCCTAGGCTGGCCTTGGATTGTTTTGTTTTGTTTGTTTGAGCCAGGTTCTCCCTGGGGCCTCAGAAGGCTTAAAGCTCACTGTGTTGACCAGGTTGGCCTTGATCTCACAGAGATCCACCTGTCTCTGCCTTCTGAGTGCTGCAATTACAGGCCTGCATTACCATACCTTGCTCAGGCCTTTAATGTTGGGTACACCTGCCTCTACCTCCCAAGTGCTGGAATTGCAGGCATTCAGCCCCTGTCTGAAGCAAGCCTTGGAAGCCACAGTGTGGGGATCATGTGCGCAGAGCTTGGGGCTTCCCTAGAGGCCAGGAGCCTCCTTTACCCTCTCTGCCACTCAGGGCTCCCTGTGATCTTGTCCTCTGCTGGTGTCTTCATACTGAGCGTGGGCACCATGTTCATTCCTGTGTGCATTTCCCCAAGTGACACTGCCTAGAACGCTGTGTCCTGTCCTCTCTGTGGAGTCCACCTGTCTGGCTCCGGTTCTGAAGTCACCCCTGTGAGACAGAAGACTCCAGCCAAAGCCTCCCTCAGCACTATCTTATCAGCATGGCTGCAATCAGTAGGGCAAGGTCTGTCTTTCACTTGTGCCTCGGGCTCTGCATACCTAACTTAATGTGCTTGAAGTACATAGTGCTGTACCTCACTCTCGATGCTTTACATGGTACCTGCCATGTAACTACTATTGTCATGTTCATGTTTATAGAAGTGAAATGTGAGTATCAGAGATGTCAAATCGCTGCTGTAAGATCACACGACTACACAGGATTCTGTGCTGCCTCCTTCTCAGCCCTAAGTTTGTACCACTTTTCCTCCTGCTTTCTGCACTCCAGCCACAATGGCTCCCTGTACCTTTTTTTTTTTTAATGTGTAACTGTCTGCATGTAGGTTGGTGCACCCGTGTCGTGCAATGCCGCAGAGGTCAGAAGAGGGCGTCGGATTCCCCTGGAAATGGACTTAAAGACAGTTCTTAGCCACCATATGGGTGCTGGGAATAGAACCCAGGTCCTCTGCAAGAGCAGTCAGTGCTGTTAACCGCTGAGCCATCTCTCCAGACCCCCCTCCCCACCTTTCTTAAAAAGAGAACTAAGGTAGACATAGTGGTATACACCTATAATCCCAGCACCTGGCTAGAAGTAGAAGGATCAGGAGTTCAAGACCAGCCTGGGCTTCTTGATGCTCTGCCTCAAACAAACAAACAAATAAACAAACAAAAAACAAACAAAAACCAACTGAAGGGAGAAAGTGTTATACATTTCAAGGGTATAGCCCCTCATGGTAGGGCAGGCAAAGGAGGAGGAGCTTGAAGCAGCTGGTTACATTGTATTGACAATCAAAGAGAACAAATGCTTAAGCTCTACTCTCGGGGCTGGAGAGATGGCCTAGCGGTTAAGCGCGCCGAAAGCTCTTACAGAGGACCCGGGTTCGATCCCCAGCACCCACATGGCGGCCGAGAACCGTCTGAAACTCCAATTCCAGGGGAATCCGAGACCCTCTTCTGACTTCCGCGGCATTGCACGACACGGGTGCACAGACTTGCATGCAGACAGTACATTCATACATGTACAGAAATAAATAAATAAATAAAAATGCAAAAAAAAAAAAAAAAAAAAGAACGAGGTGTGGGGCTCATGCCAGTCATCAGTGCTCAGGAATCAGAGGCAGAGGACTGAAACAAGTCCCAGGCTAACTTACTACCCTGGTCTGTATAATGAGCGACTCTGGCCTATGTCATGAGCTCCAGGCCAGCTAGGGGTATACATAGGACCACGTCTCAAAAGAAAAAAGAAGGAAGGAAGGAAAAGGAGAGGAGGGAGGGAGGAGGAGGGAAAGTTAGAATTTAAAAATATAGGTGGCGGAGAGTTGGCCTAGCAGATTTAAGAGCGCCGACCACTCTTATAGAGGACCCGGGGTTGATCCCCCCACCCACATGGTGGCTGAGAACCATCTGTACTCCAATTCCAGGAGAACTCCAGTTCCATGGGAATCCACACCCTCTTCTGACCTCCACAGCATTGCACAACAGGTGCCACAAACATACATGCAGACAGTACATCAATACACATAAATAAATAAATAATAAATAAGTAAAATATTCTGAATGTTTAGGGGTATGTGTGTCTGTGTCTATACGTGTGTCTGTGTGACTGTTTAATGTGAACCTAATTTGTCTGTATTATATGTGTTCATGATGAGAGGAGTTCTCTTTTCTTGGAGATAATTTCCAAAGAGTTCCTTAAATATTAAAATTCAAGACAAACTATTCCAGACACAAAATAACAAAGTATGCTGGCCAACCAGCCAAGATTCTTTCCACAACTCCACTTAAGTGGTTTTTCAGTTGTTTGTAGGCTGAAGCCAGGTAAAAATAATCTGAAGGAGTTAATTTGTTTTTAAACAATTTGTGGTCTCTGATGATTTCTAGTCCAGGGGGGACTATCAGCCTGTGACACACAACCACCCCCACCCCACCCCCCGGGAGACTGAACAAAACCTTCAAGACTTAGCTGCTAAACCCTGTTAAGAATGTATTAAAAACCTGAATAAATTTATCGTAGACACAGAATGTTTAGTGAAGAGGGTTCAACAAATAGAGAAAAAAAGAAAAAAAAAGAAGTGCACTAGCCTTACCTTCCTCCCGCTGAATCACCAAAGTATTTGTTCACCCAACAACTACTTGAGAAGCACCTAATGATCTGCCCTCTGCTGGATAAAATAAGAAACGCAGGTGTCCCTTGCCCCAAGTTCTTTCCAGCCAGAAAGCCACAGCCAGTTCACATGAATCAGTGATTAAACAGCTACACACACAGGCGGAATCTGGATGTGAATAAAAGAATAGCGACCAGTATAAGAAATGTGGCTATAAATACACAATAACTGTGTTATATGCTATAAACTGTAACTGCTATAAGCACTATAATTTAGGAGGTCACATAAAGTTGAAGCTAAAAGCCTGAATACTGGAGTAATTTATTCATTCAACACATAGTTTCTGAGTGCCTGCTAATGACCAGATGGCATTCCAGCTCCCAGGAATCCAGCTGTGAGCAATGCAGACAAGGGTCCTGCCCTCAAGGAGCTTGTTGCAGTGTCTGGCATAACAAGCAAAGATGATGAGGAAATACCAGAAATTGTGGGCGCACCAAAGAACAGAATGAGAGCCGTATGAAGAAAGCTGGTGGGGAGAGTTTTAGACAGTGTGGACCAGATTACTTCCAGGAAGTGCCACGTACTCAAGAGAGGAACCAGCTCTGCAAAGCTCTGGGGACACACACCAAATGATGGAACTGAGTTTGATGTTTTTAGTTTACTTTGGTTTTAGTTTGCTTTTATGGTTTTGTTTATTTTTTTTTGTTTATTTGTTTGTTTGTTTGAGGCAGACGCAATCAAGAAGCCCAGGCTGGTCTTGAAATCCTGATCCTTCTACTTCTGCCAGGTGCTGGGATTATAGGTGTATACCACTATGTCTACCTTAGTTCTCTTTTTAAGAAAGGTGGGGAGGGGGGTCTGGAGAGATGGCTCAACGGTTAACAGCACTGACTGCTCTTGCAGAGGACCTGGTTCTTATCCCAGCACCATATGTGCCTAAGAAACTGCTTTAAGTCCATTTCCAGGGGAATCCGACGCCCTCTTCTGACCTCTGCGGCATTGCACGACACGGGTGCACCAACCTACATGCAGACAGTTACACATTAAAAAAAAAAAAGGTACAGGGAGCCATTTGTGGCTGGAGTGCAGAAAGCAGGAGGAAAAGTGGTACAAACTTAGGGCTGAGAAGGAGGCAGCACAGAATCCTGTGTAGTCGTGTGATCTTACAGCAGCGATTTGACATCTCTGACACTCACATTTCACGTCTGTAAACATGAACATGACAATAGTAGTTACATGGCAGGTACCATGTAAAGCATCGAGAATGAGGTACAGCACTATGTACTTCAAGCACATCAAGTTAGGTATGCAGAGCCCGAGGCACAAGTGAAAGACAGACCTTGCCCTACTGATTGCAGCCATGCTGATAAGATAGTGCTGAGGGAGGCTTTGGCTGGAGTCTTCTGTCTCACAGGGGTGACTTCAGAACCGGAGCCAGACAGGTGGACTCCACAGAGAGGACAGGACACAGCGTTCTAGGCAGTGTCACTTGGGGAAATGCACACAGGAATGAACATGGTGCCCACGCTCAGTATGAAGACACCAGCAGAGGACAAGATCACAGGGAGCCCTGAGTGGCAGAGAGGGTAAAGGAGGCTCCTGGCCTCTAGGGAAGCCCCAAGCTCTGCGCACATGATCCCCACACTGTGGCTTCCAAGGCTTGCTTCAGACAGGGGCTGAATGCCTGCAATTCCAGCACTTGGGAGGTAGAGGCAGGTGACCAACATTAAAGGCCTGAGCAAGGTATGGTAATGCAGGCCGTAATTGCACACCGAGAAGCAGAGACAGGTGGATCTCGTGAGATCAAGGCCAACTGGTCAACACAGTGAGCTTTAAGCCTTCTGAGGCCCCAGGGAGAACCTGGCTCAAAAACAAAAACAAAATAATCCAAGGCCAGCCTAGGCCTTATATCTGAGATCCAAACAAGAAAGAAGGGGTGGGAAAGAGGAGGCTTAGAGTAAGAACACTTGTATAATCATAAGGACCTGAGTTCTAATCCCCACACCCACTGAAGAAGCTGGGCCGGCACATATGACCAGTAACTCCAACACTGGCTAGAGGCAGAAGCAGGACGCTTGACAGACTTGCTGTCTGTCAGTGCAGCTCCATGTTCCATGAGAAACCTGCCTCAAGGGAAAAAGAGAGCTTGACAGAGCAGACAAGTGTCGTCCTCCTCCAGCCTCCACATATACGTGCGGAATATTACACACACACACCACACACCACACACACACAAACACACAAACAACATGTAGAGATAGAGTAAGAAGATAGAAGAGAGAGAGAGAGAGAAAGGGAGGTATCAGGAGGATTTCCTTGAAGTACTTGGGGCACTCTCTTCCTGTGTGCCCTGAGATTTACACCCCCCCCCCTTCTAGATACCTTCCTGGGCTGAAGCATTTTAAATCTTAGTCTTTCCAAAAACTCCGGCTCCGAGGGCTGGCGAGACAAGCTCAACAGTTAAAGACACTGGCTCGCTCTCAAGAAGGTCCAGGGTTCAGTTCCCAGCTCACATGGTGCCTAATAACCGTCCATACTCCAGTTCCAGGAGACCAACACCTCTTCTGACTACACAGGCATTGTATGCAATGGGTGGAGTATGCTTAATACATGCAGGAAAAACCCATGCATATAAATATAAAATGTGAAAACTTTACAAAACATTGAAAAACCGTCCCAGCTCCCCTCCAGGTGACAGCGCCTCTATTTCTGCATCTGACCAGCTAGAGAAGGTGTCTTCTGGCTCAGCTGTGTTTATTTTCAGAAGTCTGAGCTGGGTCTTTGGGAGGAGGGAGGACTTAGCCATTCNCCATTTTAGCCTATTTGGTGAGTTCCAGACCAGTAAAGACACACCAAGTCAGAGCAAGAAAGGATACTTACAACAAGAACCTCGAGATAACATCAGCTGTCCATTAAGTGAGGTCTTAAGTTAATTTTCTTTTTTTGTGGTTTTTTTAGTTTTTTTTAATTTTATTATTTTTGTGTGTATGAAGTTACTGTCTGCATGTAGGTTTGTGACCCGTGCTCGTGCAATGCCGGAGGTCAGAGAGGGTCTCTGGATTCCCTGGACTGGAGTTCCTCTGGAATTGGAGTTACAGACGGTTCTCAGCCCCATGTGGGTGCTGGGGATCGAACCCGGTCCTCTGCCAGAGCAGTGGCGCTCTTACACCGCTAGGCCACTTCTCCGCCAAGTTAAATTTTCATGCCTTGAGAGCTACCCATGAAATTGCGAGCTATAGTTAAATATGCTGGTTCATCATAGTTTTACATAAATACTGATGATAATAATTGTGCTCATCCTACATACTATGTTTTCCAACATAGTTCACATTCTTCTCTGGTTCTCTTAACCCTGTGAAGTGGAGTTGTAAAGTTACTAAAGTTGTGGGAAACCTAAAAGTTTAAGTAATTAAATCCTAAAAAATTAGAGGAAGTTGTTCAAGGGGGCTGTGATGGTTAATCTCAATTGTCAACTTGTTGAGATCTAGAATAACCTGGGAAATGGGCTTGGGAGGGGCATATCTTGATGAGATTGATTGAAGGGGGGGACCCATCCTCTATAGATCGCACCATTCCCTACGCTGAGATCCTATTAGACGTATTAAAAAGAGAGAGTGAGCTTTGGTCTTTTTGAGACAGGGTCTCCCTGTAGCCCCAGCTGTCCTGGAACTCACTCTGTAGACCAGGCTGGCCTGGAACTCACTCTGTAGACCAGGCTGGCCTTGAACTCACAAAGATCCGCCTGCCTCTGCCTCCCGAGTGCTAGGATATTCCTTTTCTTCTTCCTTTGAAATACTTATGGGGGGAAAAAAATCCAAATCGAGAAACTTGTAACTAAACAGGATGCAAATACTTTGCACCTTTTTGGTTAATCATGAGAGACAGCAAGTAGGTAGTCCAGGCAAAAGGCAAAGAAATGAACACTTAAAAGACTTACGTGTCATCTATAAACGTTATTCCAAAGTACTCCTTTTCTTTCAGGTTGAAATGGGAAGCCACAAGGTCCAGCAACTCTCTTGATAAAAGCTTGGGCTGCAAAACACAAATCTGGTTAGCAAGGATTCTCTGCCACCACTTATTCCCCCCTACACAGTTGAAAGTAAATTTTGCTTGATTGTTTGATTTTAAATACCTGTCCCCCATTGGCTGTCCAGTGAAGCAACTGTACCCGCTCTTTACCTCATTAGCACCACTGTGTACTGAACAGTGGAACTAATCTGAGAGTTTTGGGGATTCGATGGGTCTGGTGGGAAGAAGGGCAGTTTGGAATCTGCCAGAACGTCCAGTTGATGACCGATCCTGGTCTTATAGGGACCGGGGAATCACAGGACCAGAGAAGGGCAGACTGAGTGACTCCCTCCTGAACCTGAGCCTTACCATCCGGGGAATGGGGAGATGACAGACTGGAGATTGGATGTTTGCTGTTGGAGAAGAAAATAATGGGGAGGGAGAGAGACAGAAAAGGAAGACAGGAGGAAAGAGAGGAGAAAGAAAACAGAAGAAAAAGGCAGGAAGGAAGGGAAGGGAAAGGGAAAAAGAAAAGAAAGGAAAGGAAAGAAAGAAGCAGGCCGAAATCTGGGCTAAAGGTTGCACTCTGATGAAACTACTAGGCACTGTCCTGTTCATTCTGATTGGAGCATAGACACAGGGGGTGGGAGACACATTTCACAGAGAAAGGAAAGCAGGTTTCTTGGAGAGATGTCGAGGCCAACCACAGGGGAGCCTGTCTACAGGAACTTCAACCATTTGTTAAGAGTTTTGGGCAAGGGTGTTAGACAAATAGATAGAAAATGACCAAGAAGTCAAATATCCCCACTCATACTTAAATGTTTATAAAGAGCCTCCAATCGCACACAAGCTAGCTTGACTTAACCATAACCCTGTCAGTAGGACTTGGCTATGGTAACTCAGGTAGACCAAAGGTACCCTTCTGTCTCGGTGACTCAGAGGCCCTGGGTTCTAGGCACAGTTAGGTGAGCAGCCCAGACACAGGCCAACAGGTTCCAAAGGGAGCCTGGAGGGGCTCTTCCTATGTGGGGGACACCTACCTGAACCAGCAGCTCCAATTTCCTGTCATCCAGCAGGTGCACCTGGCAGTGCCTGCCTTCCGTCATCTGTGGGGACAGAA
This sequence comes from Rhizomys pruinosus, assembly GCA_009823505.1. Taxonomy (NCBI): domain Eukaryota; kingdom Metazoa; phylum Chordata; class Mammalia; order Rodentia; family Spalacidae; genus Rhizomys; species Rhizomys pruinosus. The sequence continues at coordinate 696,977 of VZQC01010158.1, forward strand.
AAGCAGAAGCAGCGTCAGAGTTCCATCTTCTTGTTTCCATGTGGTGTGCTTGGGTGAGATTCTCAGTAGGCTTGCCGGAAGCAGACTTGCTGTATACTCGCGTTCATGTCCGACTTGTGGCCCATGAGCCACATGTGGCTAAGAATGACTATGAATGTGGTCCAACACAAGACTGTAGACTTATTTAAAATATTATGCTCTGGTGGGGTGGGGGGGTAAGGAGGGGGACACAGGTCTAGATTTTATTTGTAACATAATCTTGTATATAAAACAATAAAAAGAAATATAAAAAATATTATGAGATAAAAACTCGACTGCACAGTTCTCAAACATCGGTTTTGTAGATGACAATGTATTGCAATGTCAAAAGGCTGAACAGACCTGGGAGTAGTCACTAAGAGAATGATGGGCCTGGAGAGAAGGCTCAGTGGTCAAGAGCACTGGCTGCTCTTGCAGAGGACCTGAGTTGGGTCCCCAGCACCTGCACAGTGGCTAGCAATAGTCCATAACTCCAGATCCAGGGGACCCAACACCCTCTTCTGGCTTCCTTAGGCACTGCATGCACATGATACACTTACATGCAGGCAAAACATTCAGACACATAAAAATAAAGTAAGAAAAAGATGAAAAGCAAAGACTACTCAGTATGTGCGGAAAGCCCATCAAAGCCTATACAGTGTGCCACATTCAAGCAGTGAGGAGAGCTCACACCAGCAAGCACTCCTCAGAAGAGACCATCTCATTGTTCTTTGAGTTGTAACTACATTTCTCAAACGGAAGCACTTTCACCAGGGCTGTGTCTCAATAAATAGGATATATCATAATACAAGAAGAAAATCATGCTACTAAAGTTCAAATGCAAAACCCTTACCTTTTGAACACTTGATTCCCCTTTTTATATATCACAGTTTATAGACAGCAGTTAAGATGTACAGTTAACAATTTGGCATATCAATTCTCAATATGTATTTTTTTTACTTCAAATTTCAGTGCTAGTAAACTGTGCTCTTCTCCTGAAGAACTCTGTCTCAGGTCATCTCATCTGCAGATGTCATCATCCTGTCCATTTGAGGAGAATCCTAAAGGCCACCTCTATGTGCACTTTCAGATGTGAATATTTCCAGATGACTGTTATTTTTACTTTTTTTTTTTTTTTGGTCTTTTTTTTTTTTGAGACAAAAAGGTATCCCATGTAGGCCCAGCTGTCCTGAACCTTCCTCGGAGACCAGGCCTGGCCTGAACTCACAAAGATCGGCCTGCCTCTGCCTCCCAAGTGCTAGGAGGTATAAGCGTGCGCCAACGCACCCGCGGCTTTTTTTTTTTTTTTTTTTTTTTTTTTTTTGGTATTATTTTTACTTTTAAGACAAGGGTCCTTGCTATGGAGTCCTGGCTGAAGCAGTCAGGCGATCACCATGATTCAAGACCAGCTGGCTACACAGTGAATTGATAACTTCATCAAAAAAAAAATCACCTCTAAATGAACAACCACAAGCCATCCCATCAAGACAGACAAACTAGATAAAACCCAGAAAAGTCATCCATTTTTCTCACTGTCTGTATCATATGCATAAATAAATAAATAAATAAATATGCATAAATAAATAAATGTGTTGAGTTTAAGTCATTTACTTCTCTTTTTTTTTTTTTGGTCTTTTTGAGACAGGGTCTCCCTGTAGTCCCAGCTGTCCTGGAACTCACTCTGTAGACCAGGCTGGCCTTGAACTCACAAAGATCCGCGTGCCTCTGCCTCCCGAGTGCTGGGATTAAAGGCGTGCGCCACCACACCTGGCGTCATTTACTTCTCTTATAAAGCCACCCATAAGAACCAACTTTTTGTGTGCATCCTACAGAAAGATAAAACAATCCTCAAAAATCATATAATATGAACCCATTAAAAATACCACAACTCGGGGCTGGAGAGATGGCCTAGCGGTTAAGAGCGCCAACTGCTCTTACAGAGGACCCGGGTTCGATCCCCAGCACCCACATGGCGGCCGAGAACCGTCTGTAACTCCAATTCCAGGAGAACTCCAGTTCCAGGGAAATCCAAGACCCTCTTCTGACCTCCACGGCGTTGCACGACACGGGTGCACAAACTTGCATGCAGACAGTACATTCATACACATACGGAAATAAATAAAAATTTAAAAAAATACCACAACTCATAAAATATTCCAAGTTAATTTGTTGCTACATAATTCAAATACATTTATTTCTAGCCTTCCTCTAGCCAATAACATTCTTTTTTCTTTTCTTTTTGTTTTTTCCTTTTCACTGACTAGCCTTGTCTGGCTTAGAAGTTGCTATGTAGATAAGGCTGACCTTGAACTCACAGAGATCTACCTGCCTCTGACTCCGGAGTGCTGATATTAAAGGCATACGTCACCATGCCCACCAACATCCTTTTCTTTAGACATAATTTTTTTTTCTTTTTTGTTTTTTTTTGAGACAGGATCTCCCTTTAGTCCCAGCTGGCCTGGAGCTCGCTCTGTAGACCAGGCTGGCCTTGAACTCACAGAGATCCGCCCGACTCTGCCTCCCTAGTGTCGGGATTAAAGGCATGCGGCACCGCGCCCGGCACTAAAGATGGCTCTTAGCCACCATGTGGGTGCTGGGAATCGAACCCAGGTCCTCTGCAAGAGCAGTCAGTGCTCTTAACCACTGAGCCATCTCTCCAGCCCCTAGACATAATTTTTTTTTTAGATTAAAAAAAAATTGTTTGAGACCAGGTCTCCTGTAGGCCAGGCTGGTTTCTGGCTTTGTAGACAAGAATCACCTTGAGTTGTTCTTCCTGTCTCTACTGCCCAACAGCTAGATTATTCTAGACAGTTAATGAATGCTTTTTTGATATTTTTAACCATCTCATGACATGCCAGGAATGGTGCACAACTTGATCTCAGTTGACTGAGCCAGAAATAGTCACCTGCCCCAAGTTGGGCCAACCAGAGTTTCAGTCCAGAGACTCTGGAACTGAATATGAAATGTTGGTGCTGGGGAACTGCCACTGTCACTTTGTCGCTGGAGAAAATTCTGCAGGAAGTGAGGAAGACAAACAGCTAGAAGGAGGCCTGAGAAACCACGTAGCTGATGAGGGGCTCAGGATCCCTGTTGGACTTTCTACCATCCTTTCTCATCTTGTGACAGTTCCTGTCAACCCAATGGAACAGCCGAGATTCCTGGATTATCTTCTTTCTCACTAAAGCCAACTTCAACTGGGCTCCACTTCCTCAAGTAAGAACATCTTCCTAAGACACCTCACGGGTTTCGCGTTGTGCACATGTCGGGGTGTGTACAGGTTAGGGGCCCATATGCATGGAGGACAAGCTTGGGGCTGTCGGTCTTCAGGTGCTCTCCACTTATTGTTTGACACAGGGTCTCCCACCAGCCTGGAACTTCAACACTCAGGCCAGGTTAGCTGGTCAAGGTGCCCTGTCTCTGCCTCCCATCTCCCATTTCTGGGATCACAGGTGCATATCATCACACCTGGCTTTTCACATGGCTTCTGGGGAGCTCAGCCGAGGCCTTTGCACTTGCTGGGCAAGCACTTCACTGACAGAGTCTTCTCCCTAGGCCACACGTCACAGGTTACTATAACTAAACCAAAGCAACTGCTCTCCCAAGGTCAGACTCCCAAATGATGCCCCTGATGTGCTAAAGCTGTCTGCCCATCACTGGCGATGGTGCTGTGGACAGTGCTATTGTCCTAAGACAGAGTGACATCGGGGAGGGCAGTAGTAGACACTTTCCTTCATGATGTGATGAGAGGTGACAGCCAGAGGAGGAGGGCAGGAGAATACTCTGTGGCTGTGTTCACACTCTATGGACCCCGTTCAGGACTCCTGGAGGCCCCTCCTCTGTGGGAAGACACTTACCAAGGGACATAAGGCAGCTGATTTGATTGCTACTAGGAACAGATATGCCTGTCCTTGTCACTTAAATTGGAGGTTGAAAAGTGAGGGATGCATTTTGTTCATCAAAACAATGCTTATGGATAAACTTTAGTTGATAATATTAGAAATCAGGAGAGGTCATTGTTCTAGTTACTTTCTATTGCTGTGTTAGAAACATGACCAAAACCAGCTTGGGAAGGGTTATTGGACATCTCCAGGGTCCCAGTTCATCACTGAGGGAACACAAGGTAGGAACTCTGGGTGGGAACCTGGAGGCAGGAGCTGAAGCACAGGCCATGGAGGAACACTGCTTACTGGCTTGCTCCCTGGTCCATGCTCAGCCAGCTTTCTTATATCATACAGAACAACCTGCCCAGGGGTGGCATCACTCACAGTGGGCTGGACCCACCCACTCATTCAACAGTCAAGAAAAAGCCCCACAGATGTGACCACAGGCCAATCCAATAGAAGCAATTCCCCAATTGAGGCTCCCTCTACCCAGGGGTGTCAAGTTGACACTAAAGCTATCCAGCACAGCCATGTAATAAAAATTCTCATGGAGAACTTTTTGACTAGGGGAGAAAGATTTGAAAAGACCAGGCTTGGTTTCCTCCATGGCAGCATTTGGCCAGCATAGAGCAGAGAAACTCCCTCTTTGTATGGTTAGGGTTTGTAGTCTCTGGTTTACCCAAGTGTGTGACCTTCTGGGACCCAGGGAGTTCTGTCTCGAGCGTGAACAAGCCCTGATTCAGCAAGGCCACATGGTACCAGGAAAGAGACAACAGGATCCACGGAGGCTCCACTGAGTACCAGGGTGGTTAACCTGGACCGTCAACTTGACTAGATTAGTAAAGCCTCTGTCAGCAAAGCACGCTTCTGGCTGGATCTGTGAGGATGTCTCCAGAGACCATTAGATCACGACGGCTCTGGCCTAACGAATGGATTAATCCTTTGCCAATTCACAGAATGTGATGGCATCCTCGGGAGGCAGTAAAGGTTGGAGGCGGCGTATGTGGAGGAGGTAAGTGCTGTGATTTGGGAGGCTGTGTTTTCTCTGCCCTCTTCCTGTATGTGCGCTCAGCTTTGCTTCCTGACTGCAGTGGGGTGAAGAAGTCTTGCCATCACAGGTTCCCAGTACCACTGTGCTCTGCCCCAATGTATGGGGCCAAGTGACCGTGCACTGTGCTCCCTGAACCAGGGCCCAAATGAACCGCCTTCCCTTAAATTAGGTCCGGTGTTAGTGATGCAAAAGTAGCTAATTGATGCTCAACACTTAACTCTAGTCAACACGGAGGAGTTCCAATCTGTGTAGAAGGCCAAGATGGTAACATACTCATTGTAAGGAAAGGCAATCGAAGCCTGAGGAGCCAAGTAGACTCTGCTGAACACCACAAATGCTTGTGTACACACACACACACACACACACACACACACACACACTCGTATGTGAAGTTGAATGTAGTGCCTTATACATGTTAGATTAGTGCTCTCTCATGGTGCTCCAGCTCCAGCCCTCCACGTGATGTCGTCTCTTACTAGCTATGCTGCCTTGGAGAAGTTACTTCACAGTTCTGCACCTCTCAGGAAACTCCCTGAAAGTTTTTAGTCAGATACCCTGGCGAGATAAAGCACCCTGAGGTTCTCAGTAATCATATCCCTGTTCTAGCCTCCTTTCTGCAGCTGTAATAAGATACTCTAAAATAAGAACTAAGGGGTGGGAAGGGTTTGTTTAGCTTACACTTCCAGGTCACAGTTCATCATTTGGACTCAAAGGAGAAAGCAGGGATGAACAGTACTTTCTGACTAGTTCACAGGCGCATACTTGTTGGCCTTCAACTAGAGCCTAGGACCACCTGCCCAGGGAACAGGCTAATCACAGTTGGCTGGGCCGTCCTACATCAATTAATAATCAAGACAATCCCTCATACGAGTGATCACAGGCCAACCTAATAAAGACAATTATTCCATTGTTTTCAGGTGATGGTAGCCTGTGTCAAGTTAATACTAATTAGTTAATACTAATTAGGACACCTATTTGTGTGAAAACTGGTAAACAGCCAAACTCTTCTGTAGTCTTTACATGCTCATTTTAAAGATCAAGGACAGATAAAATTAATAAACCAGTTAAAAAGCACATGGGAGAAAAATTCCCTAGAGCTGATATAACAAGAAATAAAGGAAGAAAAGGAACCACAAGTTCCTATGTGCCTTCAGTGCACCTGTACTGGCAAGGGCACTTATAATAACAGGACACAAAGCACTTCACATGGGCATCTTTTTTTTTTTTTTGGTCTTTTTGAGACAGGGTCTCCCTTTAGTCCCAGCTGGCCTGGAGCTCTCTATGTAGACCAGGCTGGCTTTGAACTCACAGAGATCCACCTGCCTCTGCCTTCCGAGTGCTAGGATCAAAGGCATGCGCCACCACACCCGGCACACGGGCACCTCAATCACAGTACTAACAGCACTGCTCACCGGCACCCTGGCATCCAGCTCTGCCATCGGCACTTTAACTTACTCAATCCTACAAAGCCTGAGAGGCAGGTGCCTGCGTTACTACAATGTCACAAGGAACCAAAGGTAGTGTATTATCAACCACAAGACTCATAAGTGACGGAACTGGATCCAAACTGAAGACCCCATCCCTTAACCACGTAGCATCCACGTGGTCCTGGTTCCACACATACTGACTCATGTGGGAAAGCCGACCATTCTCTGAGGATCACAGGAGCAGCAAGGAAGGGAAGACAGCACCGTGAAGCAGGTGTGAAAATTCCTCTCACTTTCAGATAAAGAGAATTGCATGAGAGGTACTTAGAATTATGGCATTTGGGGCTGGAGAGATGGCTCAGGGGTTAAGAGCACTGGCTGCTCTTACAGAGGACCCAGGTTTGATTCCTAGCACCCATATGGTGGTTGACAACCATCCATAACTCTAGTTCCAGGGGATCTGATGCCCTCTTCTGTCCTCTGTGGGCATTGTGTGACACAGGTGTATTTACATATGGGCAGAAAAAACACTCATACACATAAGATAGAAATAAATAAAAGATTAAAAAAACAGTTATGGAATTTATACGTAGAAGAGAGAAAGCTATCAATGGTTACCTGCTTGAGATTAGGGGAGAAACAAGGTTCGATGTGCACAAAGCCACACAAACAGTGAACGCTAGACCTGGGCCTGAGACTCAGAATTCTGTGCCCTCCTGAGCAGGAACATATCTGAGGTACACAGGTTACTCGGCTAAACTACCATCTCATTAAAAGGAGCATGCTCGCCGCGGGATGGTTAAAATAATTTTGTTAAATACTCCAGCAGCAGAAAGAAAACCCTAAGCCAGATATTTCTCATTGGTTTTAAAATGGGACGACTTCTAACGCTTAATCTTTTCATTTCAACAGTTCTGCTTATGTATCTCAAACACAGAATCACAAAACCATAGTTCGGAATAGTTTCAGAATTCACCCCTAGTTGCCGGGGACAGCAAACAACAGCAATATCTCCTGTGAAGCAAAATCCATACATTTAAACACGATCTGTTTGGCAACCTTTGCACAGCGCCCACCACCTAGATGCTACCCGCTTCTCTCACCTCCTCCACAGAGGACTATATGTGCAGGTTAGAAGGGTGCATTCTGGATTAGAACTCCCACCTCAGGCTGCGTTTGGTCCCCAGCTGATAAGAAGGAGTGCTCACCCTTCGAGTGCTGGTAACTGGCCGAAATGAGTTGTCCCGTGGGTCAGCTGTCACATGAGAGAGACCCACAGGGAAGTGAGACTCCAGTACAGGCTTGAGCTCTGCTTCCTGGAGGACCAAGTTGTGGGCAGCCCACGTTGGGCTTCAAACCTGCAAGGGAATGCACTCGTCCCCTGGCCCACGTCGCTCTACCTGATTTAGAAGACGTGAGAGTGGAACTGGATGGGAACAAACAAAAAGATAATTCTAGACAAGGCAGAATGGACTCACTCAGAATATCTGGGGTCTGATGGAAAAGCAACAGGAAATAACAAACTACCAAAAAAAGAAGAAAGAAACCTAACTCCCAGCTGCCTTAGCTGTTGTTTGGAACAGAGACATGAAAGCTTCGTAAGGAAGTAGCAAGCATTTGTGTTCCCCTCTCGTCCCCTCTGTTCCCTTTTGACCTTTTCTGGAAGCTCAGCACGAGAGAGCTTGCTTCATAAAAATGACTCCTCAAGGCTTTCGGTGGTGTGAGCAGCCGGGGTCCACCCTGCCATCTGCATGAATGCAAAGCCAGCTTTCTGATGAGCTCTACACTTCCCCAGCCTGACAGTGGTCCCATCACTCTGTGCACATGCCCAAGGGAAGGAGACCTTCTGAATGCAAACAAGACCCCTTTGCTTTTCAACTTGGGCCTGACCGATCACTTCTCACATAACCCACTGGGGAACTAAATCCTCACTCTCGTGGACATTACCTGAAGACAGGGCCTGTGATGGCTAATACTGTCACTGGGATCTACAATCACCTAGAAGACAAAGGTGTGCCTAGGAGGGAGTCTAGATTGGTCACCTTGGGAGGAAGATCCACCTTCGTGTGGTCTCATGGGCTAGAGTCCTGGACTGAAGAAAAAGAAAGCCAGCTGACTATCAGCACACATCTCTTTCTGTTTGCTGACTGGAGATGCCATGCTACCAGCCACCGCAAGCTCCCACTGCCATGAAGTTTCTGCCATGATGGACTGTATCCTTGAGCTGTGCTCTCTGATAAGCCCTCCTTCCTTACACTGCTTCTGTCAGACATGTCTCAGCAATGAGAAAGTAACCCACACGGGTGCATCACCGCTACTTGAAGATACACCACGTGTATCTTGCTTCTAATGCTTCTAACCAGCAGCAGCCACACTGGTCTCCTTTTCTTCAAATCAAGCCTTGCTCCTACTTGGGGATTTCACAGATGCTGTTCCCTCTGCTGGAACATTCACAGTATCCTTGGATTTTTTTTTTTTTTACCTCTGTCAGGTCCGAGATCTGATGTCACCTTAGGGATTCCTGTCCTAATGTAAGGTGGGGTCTCTTCTACCCTAGTGTGCTGCTCTGTTTTCCCTGAGATCTAACATTTCTTCCTCAGCTAGTTGTTCGTCTTCATCTCTCTTCTACCGCAAGATCACAAGTTTCACAGGACAGGGAGAAATTGGTCCACGGTAAGAAGAGGGTCTACAAAAACCTTCCAAATGAGAAGCGGTGAACATGAGGCCCTACCCCCAAATAAGGTGAAGGACCTACACCCAAGGTTGTCCTCTGACCTCCACATGTGTGCTACAACATCCATGACCTGCCTCCACCTACATAACTCTTCTTAGTAAAGGAATGCCTTTGCTGTTTGGAATTTAGAAGCATCACTGAAGCACGTTTACAAATGTTTTAAACTAAAAGAGCGTGATCCAGGACAGGCTGTCCCAAGTACCTCACAAGCCATGGCCCAGAAAACCTGACACACAGAACAACAAGTTTTCCACCCAGAGAACAAGGTAAGCTATTAAACTTCTCATCAGATGAGAGGCTCTGGAGGAATTGGAGCGAGGGAAGGCTGGATCTAGGCCGGCCTTACTTTGGGACCTATTGAGTAGATTGAGTTTTATATTTCACCCAGATGATGTCAACCCCGGCAGAACAGGGCCCTTTTATACCATCTCTGGGTGGTGACTGAGTGTGAGCTATTGACACTCTGGTCCACAGAAAGGCCTACACTGACACAGTTGTCTCCAGAAAGGCAGCTGTGATTTTCCCTTTAGTTCCCTTCAGACGCTGCCTGCCCTCCCAGCATGCAACTGCCGTTTTCTATTAAGCTCTGACTCCATGGCACATGATCCCTGTGTGCTTTCCATGCACAGTCTCTCCTTGCACCCTGTTAACAAGCCCGGGAAGTGGGAAGCATTACCATTCTGCTTCTCTAGATGCTAAAATGGAGTCGCAGGAGGGCTGGTTACACTGTTGGAATGTGGGGTGAGGATCACTGGTTTAGATCGTATCAGGGAGAACACCAGTGTGGCCTGGGAGGCCCAGTGGAAGAGGGAATGGAAAAAGCCAGGCAGAGGGACAGGAAGAAGCAAATGAAGAATGGAAAAGGAGTGGATGGGGGCGTTGAGAACCAAATCAAGAGGGAGGGGGAGGGGGGCAAGGCCACCGGGGCTAACAGGCAAGGAGGGGAAGGGACGCGCGGGAAGAGGGACGGTGGGGACGGGGAGGGCAGGCGCTGGAGTAACAGTTAAAAGCGCACAGGGAATGGGGTACGGAAAAGAAAAATGAAAAGAACCCAAGTACCGCCCCCTGACCGAAGGCAGGCGCCGAAGGCGTGGCACAGTTACCAGCCACCAAGATTTTTAACTAGCCTGCTGGCCCACTGAATTGTCATGTGGGCAGAAAAATAAAAATTATAAAAAAAAAAAAAAAAAAAAAAAAAAAAAAAAAAAAGAGGAAAGGGGAAAGAGAAATAAAAGCCAAAAAGGAGAGGGGTAGAGGTACGAGGCTGAGTAATGCTTTAATATTTACCATAAGGGTGACTGAGTCAAGACAACTATGTTAGGAGGGCCGTACGCTCAGGCGATCTAAGTCTTGCTTGTCTCACAGCCTTACAAACAAACAGTTGTGTGCATCCGTGTCTGGGTCGTAACAACCATTTACTTTTCGTAAACACATTACTAAGAGATGGTTGCCTACATCTTACAATGCAACACCCGGTAAATAAAATCCGTTAGCATGAATCATGTTCTTTGTATGTTCACAGATCTATGTGCACCAATTAGCAGGATATAGACGCAGCTGAAAGATCCTAGGGTGTGTCTCTTCTTCTGTCTTTGGCTTCCCTTCTCCCAGTCCCAGTTCACAGTAATGGTGTTGTCCCCTGGCAATATGCTCGGGTCCTCTCCCCTAGGCCACAGAGTCTACTGTGACCCACAGCACAGCGACTGTTCTAGCCCAGTGGCTTCAAACTTCAGCCTGGGTCAGAGGCAGTTAGATGCAGAAGCATGTGGAAACACAAGGTTGAATCATCTACCACCCTGAGTGTCATATATTGTTTGGGGGACAAGGTCTTGTATATCCCAGCTGGTCTTGAGCTCAGTGTGTAGCTATGGATGTCCTGGTGTACTGCCTTACTGAGCTGCATCTCCAGGTCACCCCACATCATGAAATTTGGAACAAACTCAATTGCTGTGCTTGCTGCTACCTCCTACCTGATGATGATGATGATGAATGATGATGAAGGATGATTTTACTCTGGGTGATGATGATTTTACCCTTGGATACCCACTGCTGAGCCTGCCATTGTCTTTTGTGTTCTTTCCCTGGGTACCCATGTTTCAGTCATGTTTGCTGTGTTTTCTGCAACCATGAGTTTTCAGTAAGTAAACTGATTCCCAAAAGGAATGAAAATTCTTGAGGAGTAAAGGAAAATTTGAGACATTACAATAGTCTGTGGCTTTTCAAGGCTTAGTTTGACCTGACAGATATAGAATGTGTCTCTGGTGCTAAAATTTCATGGAAGATGAAGCATCTGGCGGGGAGGGGGGGGTAAAAATCTAGAAATTTCCTTGAATAGGATAATGTGGTAAAAAAAAAAATAAGGAAAAACTTGTACAACATTGTCATGAACTAAGCAAGTTCTTGTCTCACAGCTTTTGCACTTCTTGGTCCTTTCTGGAATGTTCTTTTTCTAGGTCTTCCGAGGGCGATTCCTCAGCATTACCATCACAGATGAACTATCACCCTCTTCACCCCCGGCGTGGTGGAACACACCTTTAAATCGTAAAGCACTGTAGCACTCTGGAGGCAGGGCAGGTATAATCTCGGGAGTTCAAGCCAAACCATGGTCTAAGCAGAGTGAGCTCCAGCCAGCTGGGACTTAAAGGGAGACCCTGTCTCAAAAAGACCAAAAAGAAAAAAAAAAAAAAAGAAAAGTAATATCACCCTCTTCAAACAGCCCTTTTCTGACTGTCCTGACTAGAGCCAGAGCCCTCTGACATCCCATCATCCTGTTTCCTGTTTGCATGGTGCTTTCATGATCTGAACTCACCCTATGGGTGGGTTTGCTTGCCTCTTGACTGCCTCCCTCACTAGCGACTCTGTAAGACTGTAACTGTCCACTAAGCATGTCACTGTTGAGTTCCCAGAGTCTGTTACAAAGTTCTAGAATGTAAGAAGAGCCTGCTAAATATTTGTATGTGAATAGATGTTTATCACACAGCCAGTAAGGCAAAGGTGCTTGGCAGAATGGTGTTGTAGCTTACCTGGCCTTGAAGGTGGCTGTGTACAACTGAGATCACTGAAGGAACAAAGTCCTTCCCGGGATTTTTCTAAGTTGTTGAATCAGCGCCCCATTACCTAGTCTGCTCCCATAACCACTTCCACCAGGAATAAAGGGGAGCGTGAAGCCCCAGCCATCTGGGATGAGGAGCTCTTTGCCAAAAGTAAGGGTAATAGCATCCTCCCAGTTGTCCTCTCCAGGTTGGGGACATTGGGATCCAAAAGCTTAATTAGTCCCAGGGTCACATGCCAGCAATTAAGAGAACGCAGAGCCGGTTCTCACTCGTCCTCCTCTGAAATCTGGCCTGAGTCGGATACACCTGATAATGGCCCATCATCTTTAGACTGTGAGGTCTATCCAACAGCCACCATGTTCTAGAACATTCCTTTCATCTCAGAGAGATCTATTGAACATGGATCCAAAAAAGCTCTCTTTTTGTCTTTTTTTTGGGTTTTTTTTTTCTGTAGGGTGTCTGATGCAGGTCTGTGCACCCAAGACTGCAATGCCGCGGAGGTCAGAATAGGGTGTCGATTCCCCTGGAACTGGAGTTTGGAGTTCTCCTGGAATTGCGAGTTGCAGACGGTTCTGTCATTCTTCGTTATCGGCCGACATGTGGGGTGCTGGGGATCGAGACCTGGTCCTCTGTAAGAGCGGATCCGGCGCTCTTAACAGCTGGCTATCTCTTCCCAGCCCGTCTTTTTTTTTTTTTTTTTTTTTAGACAGGGTCGCACTAATAGCCTCGCTGGCCTGGAACCCTATGTAGACCAGGCTGGCCTTGACTCACAGGATCTGCCTGCCTCTGGCCTCCCAGAGTGGCTAGGATTAAAGGTGTGTGCCACCACACCCAGCTCAAAAAAAGGTAGTTTAAAAATATATTTATTATTTAATTGTTTTAATTTATGAAGTGTTTTCTTGCATGTATGGTATGTGTAACCATGGGTGTGCAAATGCCTGTGGAGACCAGAAAAGGTTGTTGGATCCCCTGAAATTGCAGTTAGTTTTGGGTGGTTGTTAGCCACCGTTTGGGAGCTGGGAACTGAACCAGGGTCCCCTCTTCAGGAGCAGCCAGTGCTCTTAACCTCATCAGCCATCTCGCTAGCCCTAAAAAAGGGGTCTTGGGTATGCTTTCTTTTTTTTTTTGTTGTTTTAATATATTTTCTGTATGCCTATGAATGTACTGTCTGCATGCAGGTGTTGTGCACACGTGTACTTGCAATGCCACGGAGGTTCAAAGAGGGTGTCGGATTCCCCCTGAACTGTAGTTCTCCTGGAATTGGAGTTTCCAAGACGGTTCTACCGGCCGCCATGGTGGGGCTGATGGTATCGAACCCTGGTCCCTGTTAGAGCGGTCGGGTGCTCTTAACCACCTCTAGGGGCTATAGTGCGTCTCCATCCCTAAAGGGGTCTTGCTTAGTCATTGCCTATTCCTAGCTTAAGAAGTTGAGGAATTCTGACTTAAAATGTCCTATCATCATCATTAATATTAAGTTTAATGAAAAAGTTCTGTCCCCTTCACTTATTCAGTTTTCTCACATTCATCTGATAATACAAGTATACAATCAGTTTTTAGACCCAAGAGCCCAGCACGAAGTAGATACTTACCAAATATTCACTCATTAGAGGCAACAAAAACAACAAAATAAAGCGCACAGGATGAACCAGGTTCACAATATCATAGAAATTGGTTGTTTCATAATCAGAAAAAGAAATAACAAAGTAAAATGATATCCAACTACAGAGGGAAAATGAAATAAAGTTCTGGTTGTCCCAGATGCAATTTTAGTGACTAGCTTACTATTGTGTCTGCAGAGGGAAAGATTCATGAATTTCTGCAGCACTAAGTAGCACTGGAATTGGTTGGAACACAAAAAGATAGTGTGACAGAACAAAATAGAAAGTTCTGCAAGTTCTACATCTCTAATTCCTTCCCAAAATACTTGTAGAAATGTGCAGTTCCCTTGACTCCGAGGCCTGATTCTTCTTTACCACCTTCAATCCAGCCTGGATCCTGGAAAATACTTGTTTATTTAAACAAGTCACTTTGGGGCGGGTGAGATGGCTTAGCAGATAAAAACACCTGCTGGCTTTTCAAGTCTAATGACCTGAATTCAATCCCTAGAACCCACATGGAAGAAGGAGGAAACCGACTCCAAAAAGAAGTCAAGCCTCACTGCCACACGTGTGCCAAGTATACAAACAACACACAACACACACACACACACACACACACACACACACACCCATGTGTTGGCAGAGCTCTAAGAAGGGGCCCAGAGTTAACAATAATATTCTCAACCCAGTAAACCAGGCCTTCCCATCACTCCCATACCCCCTCCTCCCTATTGTTATAAAACTAAATCTGTGTTTTATGGTTTTTTTTTCCTTGACTTCATGTCGTAGAAGAGGGCTGAGCCACTGAGGCCACCGAATAACGTCCACTGTAGCTCTGAAAGCTTCACAGCTGGGGGGGTACATTGACTTTTTTTATTGATTTAAAATTTTATTTATTCGTTTTTCATTTTTTTTTCCAATTTGTATTAAACTTTTTTTCAAGAGTTCTACATCAAATTTCTCATTCTCATCGAAATCTAGAAGTCGAGCTTCCCTTTCCCATGGCCCCCCACCCCCCCGAGTCCGTGCACTCTGTGTCATGTCCTGTATCGTTGTATTCTGAGTCTTTCCCGAGGTTTTTTTTTTTTTTTCAATTCTATTTTTTTTTTTTTTTTTTTTATTTTTGTGTATGTGCATATATGTTTATATGTGTTATAGATGTTTATAATTTTACATAAATATATATATATATATAATACATACATACATACACTATCCTTAAATTGTAGTATAATTTTTTTCTAGAAGGGATGTACATGTTTTTTCCTTAAGGAAGTGTTTGAAAATTCCTCCTTGGCAATCTCAAACAAATATCAGTCCTGCACTTTTGCTTCACATGGGGTCTTTCCCTCCCATGGTCCCCCAATGAAATCCAGTAAGCACAACATGTCCTATCTGGATCCCCCTGCACTGGCCTCCTGATACAGTCCAGGTAGCACAATGGGAGTCTATTTTCTGATGAGGCTGACATCCCCGTAGCTGTTTAGTCCACAAGCTGGGTAATTCAGGAGTTCCCCATCCGGCATTGAAGGGTTGGGGGATTCTTGGAGAGACACGAGGCTTTCCTCAGCCAATTAAAAAGTTAAAAGGCGTGTGTCTCATGTCTTGGAGGAGTGCCAAAATCGGGGGCTAGCACATATTGATCACTACGTGCCATAGAAAAATTGAAGACAGGCCAAACACATAACTGTACTCCGACTCTGCTTTTTTTCTTTTTGTGTCTCTTTACTAATCTCAATTCTATGGTCTGCAATACAGTTTCCTCTAGTCTTGACTGAGAATATTTAAATCTGCTTGTCTCTTCCTTTTGGATACTTAAAGTCCACGACAGTTAACCCGTATTAACCAAGGTTTTTGTTTTTCTCAAGTCTCAAGGTCATTGAGAGGATCGTGGTCCGCAGGGGGCTCCTTGGTGGGTTTGTGTTGGGGGGGGGGTGGGAGTGCCTTGCTCATTTCAGCTTTTTTAATTTACCAGTTCCATCTACTACAGGGCAAAGTCAGGTCTTGCTAGACGAGGCTATTACCTTGTTTGAAGCATGAAGCAGACTTTCCTCTTTATAGACTGGACACGGCTAAAGTCCGACATTAGTGGCGCTCCAAGACCTCCCTGAACAGGAAGACCTGTGAGCCACCTCTGCAGGACACTTCAAGAGATGGGCCCCATGTATATTCCCCTAAGACTTGGTTGCCTTCTGAGGGCAAGGAACAAGTTTATCCCTTAGGTCCCCCTGTCCCCCTCGGCCACATTGTTATGGGCGGTAGTATGGTCGTAACAAGAAGCACCCAAAAGGCTAAGTTGCACCAGCCTAGTGAACATTGGCATCTCGTATTAAAATACATCAGACTTTATTATGTATTCTTTTCGATTATTACTTCTGCATTATTTAGACAGGATCATCACTGGGTAGCCCATGACGAGCCTCAACTCCGCTCAAACTCCAATCTAGCCTTCTGCCCAGCGCTCCCTTATGCGGAGCCTCAGACTGTCTAAGTATCTACTGTCCTACCCACACCCAGTTCTCATGTTGCTATTTGCTTTAGTTTTAAGTTCTGCTCACAGCTTTCCCCACCTCTTATAGAGGCTCAGGAGGGCCTCCCCTAGGAGTCTCGACACTGGCTGCGTGATCATAGAAATCATGTGTCAAAGGAGCCTAACCTGTCAAATGAAATTATAACTCAGAAATCTCAAAAGAGAAAATAGTACTGAAAGTACTTTGGCCCAGGTTACAGTGTAGGGTCCTGTCTCAGAATGAAAACAAAATACGCAGAAAGCAATGGTCGTCCATGCCTGTAATTGTGGCACCCCCCTGTTGGCGACCCCGAATGTGGAGGTAATGAGGAAAGTAAAAGCCATCTGGGCTACATAACATCCTGGTCTCAGAAATTTAAAAAAAAAGACAGATATGGTGGCACATGCCGGTTATCCTAGTATTGCCTGGCAGCAGAGGCGTGGATTTCTGATAAGGTTCAAGGCCGTACTGGTGCTAGTAGAGTCTCAGGTTACCAGGGCTACGTAATGAGGAACCTGGGGGTGCGCTGAAATAGAGGACTTTAGAGGAGAAATGAGAAAAGGCAGAGTACAAGAAGGAGTATGAGCCTTGGAAGCTTAAGGCAGGGACTTGCTCCTTTCTCCCTTGCAGGGTTCAAAGGCACAGTGTCTGAACATGGCCTTTGAAGCCATGGATTCCAACTATTGGAAAAATTATATACCTAGCTTGAACCCATGCCGGATCACACGGTAGTTGCAAGCAGAGCCAAGATTAGGTCGAACTGCCAAACTCCACCTCTGTCTCTTGACCTTCCTGGGTTGTGGTGCTCGTGAACAAGAAGTTCTCTTCACCAGTGATAGAGCCCGGCGGTCCGCATCTCAAATGTAGAACAGGCTGGCTAGCAACATGCAGCAATCCCCCTGCCCTGTTTCCCGTCCCGAATCGGATTGCTGGGATTCCTGATGGGCACCACATGAGGCTACCTTCCACTGCTTAGATAACATCATGCCGTTGGCCAAGCAGTACCAGCTGCTTCTTGGGAAATGCTTATAGTGCATCCAGCTAGCTTCTGCCCATTTTACTGCAGTTCCTTGGAGAGGGGCATGACTTACCTAATACCGCCAGCCAGTTTGCCACGGGCTGGGATCAGACATCAGACCTGTGTGGCTCCTAAGGACATGCCAGCCAGCCCCATTCCCATTCCTGAGGACTGAGGAACAAATCCAGGCCCAACTTTCATTCCCCCGGCCCAAAGCTGATCAGACTCCTCTCTCTCCTCTCTCTCTATCTCTCTCTCTGTTTTTTTTTTTTTTTTTTGTATTTTGAACAGGGTATCCCTTTTAGTCCCCCAGCTTGCGCCTGGAGCTTGACTGTTAGCCAGGCTGGCCTTGAGCTCACAGAGATCCGCCTAGAGATCCGCCTGCTTCTGCTCCCAAGTGCTGGGATTGAAAGGCTTGTGCAACCATGACCTGCTCAAGACTCTTAATTCCAAAATTCAGTGGCTTCAGAGAGTTTGCATAATCCATTGCCCCCCTCCCACTTACCGGAAGCCTGAAAGCTTTTTCAGTGGCCAGCCCCACCCTCTCCTCCCTTTAGAAAGCTGCCCGAAGAACAGTGACAGAAACAAGGCCGAAGCCAGCCACAGGGAAAAATATTTGGTTCCCTGGATACAGCCCTAAGCGTTGAGTGAGATTTCCTCTCCCAAGACGCAGCCCTTCCGATGGAGGCAGAGCGGAAATGAG
Organism: Rhizomys pruinosus; assembly: GCA_009823505.1. NCBI lineage: Eukaryota > Metazoa > Chordata > Mammalia > Rodentia > Spalacidae > Rhizomys > Rhizomys pruinosus. Next base: position 714,970 of record VZQC01010158.1, read on the forward strand.
ACTAGAACAGAACAGGAACCCAAGCTGGGAGAAACTTGCTGACCGAGCAGAAGGAGAGCTCATGCGGTGCACAGCGCTCAACTCTGCCTGTGAAGAAGAAAGTGTCTTTCTAGACTCTCAGGTCAAGGTCACAGCACTGGTTCTGAAAAGGGAAGCAGTCACACAGCTGGTTGGAACCTGACAGGGCCTCAACAGAGGGATCACAGCATCAGGTTGGACATCTTGAATACATTCAATAATTTTTTTTTTGAGACAGGGTTTCACTCTGTAGCCAAGGCAGGCCTTGAATTTGCTGTTTCACTGAGGATGACCTTGAATTTCGGGTCCTTTTGCCAATACCACCTCGCAAGTACTGGGATTACAGGCTGGTGGGACCACACCCAGTTTACGCATGGCTAAATATCGAACCCAGGGCTTTTTGTGAGTTATGCAAACACAGGACCAATTAGAGGTACCTTCCCTAGCACCACACATGAACTCAAAGCGACAAGCAAAGGTCTCTGAGTCAAATGGGACTTGAACCATAGAAATAGGGGAAATCTCAGAAGCGATGCTGGAGGTGGAAATGAAGTTCACTCATTCATTCACCCAAAATGCTCATGTTTACAGCGCCCACAACGAGCTCAGAACAGAGCAGAGGAGAAGGTGCTTCTGTTCTCATGGAACTTTCATTCCAGTGGCTGGAGAACTGGAGAGGCAGGTGATGCAACTGTTGACATAGGAGTGGGGTTTCCCCAGTCAGAAGCTCCGTGGCGAGCTTACCCACAGGCACAACAAGACGTGAAATTATAAGTCTACTGTTATGATGACCAAACCTAAGCTCTCTGCCCAGCGGGCAGCAATGTGGATAGGTTTTATTATCACCATTTTAAGTTATTTTGTAAAACATCCCCTCAGAAGTTTACTTTAGTAAGCTGTGGCTTGGACATAGTTGTCTGCACCTGCGGCTTCTGATGTCCCATCTGTAACCCTAGTCACAGGAGTCAGAGCATCCTGAAGCAGGCTGTGTCCCCAGGCCGTCCCTGTGTCTTCTCTAGCCCTCTACTGGGGGAGCTTTCACAGCCCGTCCCCTGGGAGAAGAGCCCCAACTGGTGGCATTTGCCACGTTGAATTATTTGGATATTTTTACCAGTTAAGTGACTACATCCTCAACATGTGGCGTTCTCCTCCAAGTAAGTAAATGCCCTCCAGAGAGGATGATGATAAAGGAAGTGGACAGTTTTTTTTGAAAGTGGAGAGTGCCACACACCATTCATTACCTTTCCCTTTAAAGCAGTGTATTTCACTAAAGATACACTTTGATTTTCAATAGCGGTTGTGCCTAAAACATCTTGACAGTGGGACATGGTTCCCTGAAGATCCCTTCTCTCTAGTCACCTGCCTGCCTCCCCCTTTGCTTGATGATTAACCAAAAACTTCCTTTTGAGAGCGGAGAAGGCCATTTTCCAGTTTTTGTGTGACTCTGCTTTGTTTCACTAAAATTTAACCCCACGTTAATTTCAGACAGACTCACAATCCATTTGAAAACAGACTCTACCTAGCAACAAGGAAGTTTCATGGCAGAATATTGGAAGCTTCTAGGCTTGAGAGAAGATTTCTTTTGTAGTGATGTCACAAGTCCTGGATGTTGCAATTAAAATCTTTCTGGGCTGAAGTTGTAGCTCAGTTTGTGGCCAACATTTTTATGTATATCAAGACCCTGAGTTCTATCTACAGCACAGTAAATAAATTAATTAATTATAAATATTCCCTATAATAACCAAGTACCTTAACTTTTCTATTTTTCCCAACTTGGTAATGCCTTTCTAAACATCTTCCCAAAATATGGCATTCCTACCAACTAAGGCCAGGCCAAGACTCTGCATCTAATACTATCCATCTTCAGTCATGCTAAGTTCCCTAAGGACAGCTTCAGCTTGTCCTTTGCCTTGCATGTAGATCATAAAGAACAGAGATATTGAAAAGCACAAAGCAGGGATCTAAGGGAGATTGACGAGGAATCCAAACAGCCCAACTGAGCCATTATGTACCCCCAAATCAATGTTAAGTTGATTTAGGTTTTCTAATCAAGATTTGTTCATGTTTAGGTACCCAGGGTGCTTTGCGGTGGCTTCTAGTCAGGATTTCTTCACACGTCGTATCGTCAACAGGCAGTGCCCAGAATGTCTTTCGGTTTATTTGAAATACTCCTTCTCCTGAGCTGAGCATGTCTTTACTTTCAAAGTCTTTACTTTGAAAGTCGCTCTGCCCCTCTTCCCGCCCATAGGTTGCTTTTCACAGGAAAAGAGAAAACAGGCAGTTGGCAAAGCAGAAATTTTCCAAACCACAGGGTGTCTGCTACTTGCATAACTCCGAAGCCAAAGTTTCCATTTTCTCCAAGTCCGCTGGAAAACTTCACTCCCAGTTAACCTGTGCCCAGAGGAGAATGAAGCTCTCCCGCCCACCACGGCTTTTCCTGGCCACTTCTGCTGGCTTTTCTTGCTTTGGGTGTTTGTGTACACCTCGTTTATTATTTCTTTCCTTTTTTGGACTCATTGATACTGTACCATGATGACTAAAAATACAGCCTAACCACGGGTTCTCAAGAAAAGAGGAACAACAGAAGTAATCTACGTGGCTTGCAGCTTTGAGCTCTCCATAGCCTCTCCGATCTGTTAGAAGGTCCTCACTGCAGAATTGCCATGAGAGCATTTCCAGAGAGAGCCTGCTTCCTACTGCGCTTCCTTCCATGAAGTTCTAGCCCCAGCTTTGTGCCTCCATCACCATCTGGTGAGCCCCTTGTTGGGTTGGCTCAGCTCCTTACTACCTGTCGGACGTACGTTGGGGAGTTAATTCTCAACTTCTTGGGGACTCAGCTTTTATTCAGGTGAATAAAAGAAAAGGTGAAAAGGGTTGAAGTTGCAGGATGTTTGTGAGAACACAGTAGATTAAATGCATATAACAAGTACATCGTGAAAGGCTGGGGAGGTGACTTGGTAAAGTATTTACTGAGCAAGCACAAGTACCTGAGCTTGAGCTCCAGAAACCCCCCTGAATTATCTGTGTGTGGTTGTAACCTCGGTGCTGGGAAGATGGAGACAGGGGGGAACCCTGGGCGTCACTTGCCAGACACCTACCTAATCTTGGAACGCCAATCCAGTGAGGAGACCCATCTCAAAAAAAACAAGGTAGACATACCAGTACCTGTTAGGACCCCCAAGACTGTCCCTTGGCCTCCATAAGCACACACCCGCACATCAGACAGTCGCACACGGGCAAATGCCCTGCACTCATGTGTATACACTCTCACACATACATATGAAAGTGCATAGTGTAAAGCCATGTATGTATATTTAACACCAAAGTAGAAGTGAAACTCTCTAAGGGAAACAGAAGACCAATGGAGGAGGGTGGGAAGGGGGAGTAGTGAGAAAGGGGATATGGGGGAATATGCCCAAACACATTCGGGGCTTGTATGAAAATGTCCTTAAGAAAAAAGAAAATGTCCTTATGAGGGGCTGAAGACATGGCTCAGCAGTTAGGAGCAACTGCTGTTCGTGGCAGAGGACCCAAGTTCAATGCCCAGCACTATAAGGCAAGGAAGCCTGTTCCAGGGGATCGACACCCTCTCCTGACCTCCCTGGACATTGTACAAGGACAAAGAGGCACTATCATCCCTGCAGGTACTATAACTTCAACACTAAGTAAAAAGAATAAATAGAAAAAATGTCCCTTATGAACCCAGTACCTTGTATAATGACTATACTTTAATTTTAAAATATTTTTTTAAAAATAAGTGAAAAAATATAATGTAGAAATCCATCTGCATGTAATTTAAATAAATATTGTCTTTGGAGGAGTGTGTTTTTTTTTTTGTTGTTTTGGTAAGAACTAAGGTAACTCAGCCCCAGAAAAAAAAAAAAAAAAAAAAAAAAAAAAACAAACAAAAACAGGAGTTTGACATCTCCCCTTCCTGACTTCAGCATGTGGGCAGCCATACAATTTAGTTTTGTTTGTTTCTAGTCCTGTCAATTGAGCTTAGGGCTTCACACACATTCCTCGGTGCATGCTCTACACCCTCGAGCTATCCTGCGGCATGTGTCACCCCCCCCTCCACTGGTGGCCAATTTGCAGTCCTTTCTCCAGTCTGACATGGAACGACAGCACATCGGCATTTTTAAATCCCAATATTGAAATTTGCGCCGCTCCTCTCCCCACTTTGACTATGGTCATTTTCAAACTTAAGCTATGGCCGTGTTGCTAATCTTAATAGCCTACAAAGAAACGTGTTGTGGAGGAAATAAGCCAGTTACCACGCTAACCACTTTATGTCACAAAGAATGGAGCTCCGTAGAAACTGACTGCACTGGGAGTAAAAGAGGACTAGATTGACGCCCGGCACTTAGCACAGCCCCAGCTATGCTCAGGAAACAGCAGCCTCCTTTCTGTATGATAAGGTTATCCTCCACTGATATGAGAGAGGCTTTAGGTTCAACTGGCTTTAATATGAGAGGGAAAAAGCTAGAAGAGAAGGCCCGTCAGTCCCCTGCAGCTCAGAGGTAGAGCATGTGCTTAACGTGAACTATTCCCCAGCTCCAGTTCCCAGCAATCAAGCAAGCAAGGAGCTACATGAAACCAGGCATGCAGATGCACACCCCCTAGAATCCAAGTACTGGGGAGGCCAAGGCTTACATGACTGAAGACAGCCTGGGATAAATAATTAATCCCAGACTAGCCCGGGCTACAAAGTGAGACCCTGCTCAAATAAGTCTAAATAATTTATTCCTTTTTGTGTTTTACTGTTTGTGTATGTGTAACTTTGTGTGTGGTGTGGTGTGTGTGTGTGGGTGTGTGTTTGTGTGTGTACGGATCAGGGGGGGCAACTTTCAGGAGTCAGTTTCTTGCCTTCCACCTTTGTTGAAGCAGGGTCCCTCTTCTTTCTGCCACTGGGCATTCTCCGGGTTCTCCGCGCCAGCTGTCCAGGAGCTTCTAGCCTACTATTCCCCGGCCTCCACCACCTATCTTATCATTGGAGAGCTGGGATTGCAGATGAGAGGATCACTTTTACCCATGGCCACATTTCCCCAGTCCATAAAATTTATTATTCCCATTTCACAGGGGCAGAAACCGAGAGCCAGAAACATCCCATGATCTTGAAGGCTGTGGTCTCAGATAACGGCCCGGCCAGGGACTCCAGGCTGGCATCTCCTTGTGGGCTTCAGCTCCAGGCTTAATGAGTTGTTTTCTATCTCTGAAGCTTGACTTTTCTTTTCAGCCAAATTTATGAATCAGGCTATCATCCAATAAGGGATTACCTCTTGTGACAAATTCTCTCTTTAGGGAACGCCTTGCCGTGGATGAGCTGGCATTAGAGAAATAAACATACATTGTCGACCATCATCCACGTGGGCTCTCCTCCCCAAACCTCTGCCAGCCACAAAGGAGCTTGCCATTGAATGCTGATGACCCCAAAACAGACCTCAAAAATATTTCCCAGTGGCCACTTGCCAAGGGCAGTGAACCAGGAAGCATTCTCTCCATGAGTAGCCTCAATTTTTTTTTGTCTTTTTTTTTTTGTCCTTTTTTTTTTTTTTTCGGTTTTTTTTTTTTTTTTTTTTTTTTTTTGCCTGCATGTATAAGTGCATCTGTGACATGAATTGTTTGCAGAGGTCAGAAGAGGGGTCGCGGATTCCCCTGGAACTGATCTCCTTGTAGCCCAGCTGAGCCTGGAACTCATTATGTAGGCCAGGCTGCTTTGGAACCCAAAGATTCATCACTTGCCTCGACTCTGCTCTGGAGTGCTGGATTAAAAGTATGTGGCCATGCCACCACACCCCACTAATACCCTCAATTCTTATCCCTCCTGGGTAAGAGCAAGTGAGTTTTACACAGGCTCATTTTCTCATTTCGCTCAGTCGATAATTCATTTCAAGTTCTCTCCTTTTACGTTATTTTTTATTTATTTATTATTTAACTTACTATACTTACTACTTATTTGTGCCAGGTGGGCAGATATGTGCATGTGTGGAAATAAGAAGACAACTTATGGAAGTTGGTCCTTTCCTTCTAACACATGTGGGTTCCATGGATCAAACTTGAGTCATCACAGTCTGGCAGCAAGCACCTGTTACCACAGAGCGGGTCTCACCACCGCAAAACCTTTCTGTTATCTGAAAGCATTTTACTTGTCTAACTGCTGCGTTGAGTTTCTCAATATGTAAAAAGGAAGGGGAGAACTCATGGTGCTCTGCAAACATTTTGCATCACAGTAAGGGAATGTCCCTGACATATAGTGGGTAGAAGGCAGTGGACTTTTAGAACGCACAGAACACCAGAACTGTACGGACGAGGCTGAGACTCAGCCGGTGTTCCATAGATATCGCTTGTGGAGTCGCCCTGTGCTGAGCTGCTATGTTACTTACAGAAAATGATGCTTTTGCTTAGAAGGCTGTTGCTTGCATGGATGCATGAGCACTGTATGGAGAGCCTGAATCCATGAGTTGCACTGTGTGCTGGGCTCCATCATAAGCTGGGTTAATGTGGACTCTGGCCCAGGAAGCCACATGACTGATAACATGTCATCCTGAACTCCAAGGCTTCATAGAAAGCAATGTAGAACCAAGGGGGCAGCTAAGTCCTTTTAGATTAATCCTGTCTTGACAGTGCATAAAACCCACTCGTCAAAGCAACAGAAGTGTTTAAGGAAGTGTCCATCTGTCTTCAGGGTTAGACAGGAGATGGTTAATGAGAGGGGAGATTGCGAGAAACCCTTCTTCTGGTCTTAGTCTCTAAATAGTGCCTGAGTAGACCCGTAGAGGCTCTTCAGAAAGGTGCTGTAACATTCTCATTAAGATTCTATTAGGTGCCTAGGTAGGTTGGGTTGAATCCACAAGAAGGATTAGAGTTTTTTCTAACAGATGTCATGTTATCCAGCCAATCAGCATGAACTCTCAGGTCAGAACACCTGGTTGACACCCAACTCCACCTCTCCTTAGTTTGGTGACCTTCGGGTCATTGACCTCGAATCAGCCAGTTACCTGTACTGAGCCTCAATTTTATCACCCCTACAGTGAACCCAGAAATAGATCCCACCTCACAGGGTTGATAGGAAAATTCATTTCAGTGACTCATATAAATGAAAGAAAAACCAAGCGTGGTGGCTCATGCTGTATACCAAGCACCGAAGAGGCTGAAACAGGAGGAGTCTCCTATTTAGGCCAATGTGGGCTACATAGCTATGCCAGCATTCGTCAGTCAGTTCTTAACAAGACAATCTTGTGGCCCAAAATTAAAATAAATTCATTTCTGGCTGCAGTGAACATGCCTTTTTATTTTATTTATTTTTATGTGCTATGAATGTACTGTCTGCATGTTAGGTTGATGCACCCGTGTCGGGTGCAATCCTCGGAGGTCAGAAGCAGCGTGTCTGGATTCCCCTGGAACTGGAGTTTAAAGACGGTTCTGGCCACAATGTGGGTGCCTGGCTATCGCAACCCGGGCTCCCTTCTGGCAAGAGCAGTTGGCGGCTCCTTAATCCTAGGCCATCTCTCCAGCCCCAGACACCTGCCTTTAAATCCCAGGCACTCGGGAGGCCGAAGGGGCATGCAGATTCTTGTATGTTCACCAGCCAACCGTGGTCTTACATAAGGCAAGGTTCCAGGGATACGGACAGGTCTTATAGAGTGAAATCTTTGTTTTCAATATTACTCTTACTTCGGCATGGCAGAGATAGGCTCATGCCCAGGACAGTTAAAGAGCAACTGGCTAGTTTTCTTGCAGAATGTACGATCCCATATTGAATTACCCCTACTACGAGACCACCAATGCGTTGGCACCATCCGTCTGTAACTCCAAGTTCACTCAGGTGGATCTATGCCTATCTGTCCTACCTCTGTGGGCATTTGCATGACACAGGGTGTGCACTTACAAACAGTGCAGGCAGTACACCTAAATACATTAAAAATAAAACTAAATTCTAATCAATAAAATTATAACTACTTGATTAAAGAAGCACAGCTAGTCAAAGAGACAGGCAGATAGTGTGGCTGGGCACACTAAGAGTCTGTGGTTACTTTGTTTTGTGTTTTTTTCAATAGCCGGTATTTTTTATGATGTAAGGGCTCGGGTATTGGGGTGAATGGTGAAAACTACGCAATGCTGTCTGGACCTTTCTGCAAATCGAGTTCATTTCGGCAAGCTTGATTGAACATAACAAACCCACGGTCACGTCCCTGGCTGGATGGGGGGCTGTGGGGTTTGGGCACAAACAGACCTGCAGAATTTTGCGTCTTCATCATGAAGGATGCTTGTACTCATGGGATCATCACTTATAGCTAAAATAAATGGAAGAAAAAAAATACTGAGAGAAAGAATGACCGTAGGAGACAGTATAATGGCAAAAAATGATCGATCTTGAGGATGGGTGGGTTGTTTCAGGATGAGGAACGGGAAGGGAAATATGCTCCGATCTGACATTTAGAAATGATGTTGAAATGCACCAACCCAATAAAAAAAAAATAATAAAAAATACAAAACCACAAGGGTTTTCTTTTGCTGATTTTTTTTTGTGGTTGTTTCATACAGAACAATCTTGTTTTGATATATACAGAAACATCTTAAATCACATTCATAGTCCTCTCCCATCCACACCCACCCTCTCCACCAGATTCCATCGTATTCTATCATAATATGTTAAGGATATCAGCAATTCGTATGATCCCAGATGTCCCTCAGTGCAAGTGTCCGCACTTACCCTGAAGATCAGCTTCCCTGACCCATCTAGTAATCAGAGCTTACCCAGGTATATTTCAGCTTAATGCTTGAGGAGACAGGTGATCTTCCCTCTAGCCACGGCTGGCCTGGGACTCTGTAATCTGAAGATGACCTCCAACTTCCATTCACCCTTCATGCCCCAGCCTTCGCCCACACTATCGATAGCGATAACGGAATCGTGCTGGAGGACTTCGTGTGTGATCACCGTGCCTGGGTGATACAGGCTGGACTATGAACCCCACAGGACTAGCATACTATAACTGACACCTCACCCTCACCTACCAGCCCAAGCGGTACACTTCCCATCAGCCTGGCCATTTCCTCTTCTTTGCTGTATTCTTTTTTTTTTTTTTTAAATCTTATTCGAGAACAGGGTGCGCCCTGTACCCCAGGTGTCCTGGAACTGCAAAGCTGTAGACCAGGCTGGCCTTGAAACTCACAAAGATCCGCGGCCTCTGCCTCCTGCCTCCCGAGTGCTAGATTAAAATAAAAAAGGCGTGCACCGACAACGCCGGCTCTTCTGTATTATGAAGACAAGACAAATGATATCAGCTTGGCTCATTTTTCTTCCTCGATCCCCATCCCCTGTTCTTCTCTCCCACCTTTTCTTCTTTTTGTTTCTTTCTCTCTCTCCCCGTTGCTTTCTTTTCTGCTTCCTTCCCCCTTCCTTTATTGTGTTGTTTATCGAGATGTCCCTAGGTTAGATCAGGCTGTCCTTGAGCTCTCAAGCCTTCTGCTTCGGACCCCCCCCCCCCCCCCCCCCCCAGTTTCTGTGACCACACACATGTGCCTGCCTCAGACCCCCCCAGTTTCTGTGACCACACACATGTGCCTGCCTCAGACCCCCCCAGTTTCTGTGACCACACACATGTGCCTGCCTCAGACCCCCCCAGTTTCTGTGACCACACACGTGTGCCTGCCTCAGACCCCCCCCAGTTTCTGTGACCACACGCGTGTGCCTGCCTCAGACCCCACCAGTTTCTGTGACCACACGTGTGTGCCTCTGCGCCCGTTTCTTCTTTAACAAGCTGAATNTAAATGGAAGAAAAAAAATACTGAGAGGAAAGATTGACCGTAGGGACGCGTATATGGCAAAAAAAATGAATCGTATCTTGAGGGATGGGTGGGGCAGGATAGGAGGAAGGGAAATGGGAAATATGCTGATCTGAATTTAAAATGATGTATGAAATGCACCAACACCAATAAAAAAAAATAAATAAATAAATTCAAAACCACAAGTCTTTTTTTTTTAGCCTGATTTTTTGTGGTCGTTCATACAGAACATCTTTTTATTATATACAGAACATCTAAATCACATTCATAGTCCTCTCCCATCCACACCCACCCTCTCCACCAGATTCCACGTATTCTATCATATATGTTAAGGCCTACTGAGTCATGTATGTATACCAGATGTCCCTCAGTGCAAGTTCATCACTCCCTTAAGATCAGCTTTCCCTGACCCATCAGTAATCAGCTACCCAGGGTTATTCAGCTAATGCTGAGGAGACAGGATTTCCTCTAGCCAGGCTGGCCTGGGACTCTGTATCTGAAGATGACCTCCAACTTCCCATTTTCACCCCTTTCCCATGCCCCTTCAACCTTCGGCAAGCCACACACATATAACGATAGCGATAAACAGTGCCGATCTATATTCCTGCTGGAGCGACTTCGTGTGTGTCACCGTTAGCTCTGGTTGATACAGCCTGGAGCTATAGATACCCCACAAGGACTTAGCATACTATTACTAGACACCACCTCACACTACAGCCCAAGCGGTACACTTCCCATGCCTGGCCATTTCCTCTTCTTGCTGTATTTACTTTTTTTTTTTATTTTTTTAATCTTTTCGAGACAAGGGTCTGCCCTGTAGCCCCCAGCTCGTCCTTGGATCACATCACTCAAGTGATAAGACCAAAGGCTGGCGCGAGACGAGGGAGGCAGTTACTCTCGAGTAACTCTTCCACATAGACAAACGAAATGCACCAGTACAAAGGATATTCCCAAAATATACGAGCCTTCTCTGTCCTAACGACCCGCTCGGCGCGCTCAACTTTACATGGGAAGCTGGAACTAGAGGAGGATGTTAGCTCTTCTGGATCGTTGACCTTCATCACCTACACTGGATCTGCCTGGTTGGTCCCACCCCTCTCTGCCTCTAATTATCTGAGCATCTGCGAATGAACAGAGTTTGGTTAATTTATTGAGATCGTGACCCGGGCGGTTTAAATGTCGCTCCGTATGGAGTGAGTCGCGTGGCATAGCGATTCGGAACTGCCGGGCCAAAGAATCTTCCCACTGAAACCAATGGCATGGGCCTTGAGGGCTCTCCTTCTGCCTAAAAGTTTCTTGATCATGTCTGAGCTTCTATATCCTTCCTCCTAACTCGCTCATCAATCGGACCAAAGGTGACTAGCTGGCTTGCAAGTGGGAGAGGACGCTCATGACCCTTAGAACCTATTACTATAGTCGCATGTCGGACTGCGGTGGCTCGCTGCAGGGCCTCCGCTGTCGTGTTAGCCTAGCCAGATAGTGAATATGTGTTCTGTAAAGAAAAGATGCCAAAAATATACGGTTTACAATTATTTAAAAAGTTCCCTACAATTCCCAATAGTTTGCAACAAAGGTGAATGAGTAGACGGTCCAATTTTTCTGTATATTCTATTGCAATTATTGCCATGAAAATCGGTGCGGATATCAATAGAATGAACTAACCAGGGCTCTGAAACGAATGTGCCTTCTTCTAGTATGGCCATGTGGCTTCACATAACCCTAAGAAATGGATAAATGCTCGTCCAGTTTCTTGTTGTTGGTCTAATTCATAACTTTTCAATCCCATCCTCTTCTTTTCACTACATATTTTTCAGCTTTATTTTGTTTTATGTAGGTATTTCTGTCCTCATTCTTATCCCTCTCCTATAACTATTACCATCTTTCCTTTCTACATGTATAGACTCTTTCATAATATAACTAATCCCTACTACTTTCCTTTGTTATTGTGATTATATTGTCATATATATTTTTTACACACACACACCACACCATATAGTAGCTGAGATGTCATCAACGTAGTGTTAAGTATACTTAAAGGTCTGGTTCCTTTTGAGGCTCTCTAAGACCTTCTGTATATACTTTATTACGGGAGCGCCCCTATATAGAGAGAGTGAGAGAGAGATGGAGAGAGAGACGAGAGAGAGGGAGAATTAGTCAATTTTAGCGTAGAGCCCTTTGACAATTCGTTCTCAAAGTCACTCTGCTGTCCCCAGTTTCGTGGTTCGACCTATAGCCCTTATTCCCACACTAGTTGCTCTTTGCGTGCTTTCTCACAGACAAGGTCTACAGGCGCCACTGGTATACTATTCTGAAATTAGCAAACGGAAAAAGCCCACTAGAGACTCATGCTGCAGCTTCTTCTTGACGGTCCATGTGTAGTTCCCTGATATTGTGATCCACACCACATGTGCCTGGCCTCAGACCCCCCCTGAGGCACGTTTTCGTGTGACCACACGGTGGTGTATTTCTGTTCTTTGCACCTACCAGAGATCAATGACCTTTCGACCACTAGACTGTCGCCTTCTTAGTCTTTTCTGTTGATATCAGTTCCGTGGACCACATATCAAACCACACTGTGTGCCTGCCTCCAGACCCGCGGCCACTCTAGCTTTCTATTGTGGCAGGGTGGTACCCTACACTTTGCTGTTCTCTTCCATGGTGTGCCTGCCTCAAAGAAAGGTGCGCCAATCGGTCTTTTCTTCCAAGGTTTTCCCAGAGTCTTCTATCTCGCTCCTATATTATGTCTTTGACCGAATGGAAACACAGATTTATAAAATTAAGGAAAGACATAATCGGCACTGGCCAGGCCTATGCTCTATTTTCTATATTATGGTTCTTCACTCAATATATTTTGCTGCCTGACCACTGAGCAATACCTTAAATACCTAACTCCTCCGTATGATCATATACTTCAATAATTCAAAAGCGTCCTCACATATGAATGGCTTCGTTCATATGACCCTAAATAAATAATGTTGATTTCTGGATCAAAGCAGGATAATGGACCATATGAAATTTATGGTTTAGCAACGATCAATAAAAGTAGTTATCACCCATATTGATTTATTATTAGTGTCGTAGTATTGTTAAATATGAAAATCATTTTCATTTTTAAAGTCTTTCAATGTAGCTAGGAACTCTTTTACCACAGGCATGGGAGTTTTCTTCTGATGCAATGTCTACTTTAGACTGACCTTGTGTTAATCATCGATTCTCAACGGGCCTAGGCCTTCCATCGTAATATCCCCCATATGTTATTTATAATATTTGGATTCGGATCCCTCTCCAGTTTGTCACAAAGCATAGTACTCACCACCCATGCCTGAAAGCCCTGCCTTTGGCAAATCCGCTCTACTATTAGGCCCAACCATTTAACGGTCATCACAGTATTGATTCCTCCTGGGTAAATGAGAGGATCCGGTTATGAAATAGGACAATGGGAGGCAAAATTGCTCTGATCCATATATACTACTCCCTACTTCCCACATACCTATCTTCACTCCTCGTCTGCAAATGAAAATATACAGCTTCTCTGCGAAATGTTTTTACTGTTAGTACTGGGCGGGTTAACCTACGTAGGTTATTTATAACTACATCTTTTCTAAGCATGATCAATAATTACAAAGTAAGCATGGGCATAGCAAGCTCATATGACCACATTCATATGAAGAGTATAGAATTTTGGCACACTGAGTTTATTAAGCAGTTGGAATAGTCTCCAGATTTGATAACTTATAAAGAAACTGGCTGAACTAACTTGCCTAACAGATCTAAGGCCCCCTTTAGCGGCAACCCTTGCGCACTCCTGTGTAGCTATGGAGGCAGAAGATCGCTTAGGGAGGCTCACCGGCACGTACAGACATCCAAAACATTCTCCCATATGTAAGACATAGGCCCGCTACACTTTAGCCACACAGCTTGTTAATTGCTTGTGCTTTACCCTGTTGGATATAGAAGGTAAAGACTAAAGATTTAGTTATAATTGCTGGTCAATTCGGCTCATATTCTCAAATCATTATTGCCAGAACACTCTGAACAGTCCCCTCCCAAACCAAAATACTTAGTAGAAAATCATCTCATGCTTTTCCCCAAAATTCTATGTTACAACTGGCCGGTAAAACAACCATCCCTCTATCTTACCTATTACATTATTGTTTTATAAAGAAATAGCTATCCTTGCTAGCGCATGGGGCCGTGCACCATTTAATCCTAGCACCTCAAGGAGGGGCACGACGGCCAAGGGCCGCTAAGAGGGCATTCTTTAGTGCCCACAGGTTGCCTTACTAAGGTTCCATGCTTGGTGTTCGGGTACCCAGAATAAGAGTAATCCAGGGATACAGTCCTGGCCGGCTACAGTGAGGGAGACACGGGAATAAAAATGGCTCGCCTCAACACATTTTTGTCCTTGAAAATTGATCACCAACCCAAAAAAAAAAGGTAACCTAAAAGAATTATCTATCTAAGGAATTAAGGTAAAAGTTGTTTTCAAAGGTGGAATCCCATGGGTGGTAGGCAAACTTAATTGAATTCTTAACAATTTTGTACAATCCCATAAGCTTAGCTTTTATAAGACCCCAATAGAATTGACATTTTTGTAGTCATTACACAAAGCAAAAACAACCACAACAAAGGAGTAGGAAACCTTGCAACTTTTGAATAACCTTTAAGCCTACTTATTATATTTCAAACTTCAACCTGAATGTATATGGTTTTAGAGTTTCACAATCAATTATAACACTAGAGGTTAAGTAAAAATTTGTTGTGTTAGCTTTTCCTAGTGTGGTATTTGACCCAGAATGCATTTTAATGTGTCAAAATGATTATCCAAATTTTGATGTAGTTATTAAATTTCTCGGTATCACAAGTTATTAAAGTTCTGCAGTGTTTTTCTTAAAGTACCTTAAACTGTTTAAAAAATTATGAAATCTGGTGGCAGTTTGCATTTTTAAGAAAAACCTACATGGGGCAATTTAAAAATTCAGTATGCCTACTGTCATCGTGTCTATGCAGCAGTATGTTCAATATTTTGAGAACTTAAGAGATCACCTGTGGGAGGATGTACGATATGTCAAAATATCTTTTAACAGTATATGGTTCACTTGTGCTCTTTCCGTCAGCACCAGCTACACTTCATCTGCCTGTAAATACTGCTTTACCTTGTGGCCCCGAGCAGTTGGGACAACGCATATGTCTAGGATAAATATATTCCCAAATCTAATTGGCTATTTGGCTCTCTCCTTGGAAGGAAATAACCCACGGCTTTGATGCCACAAGTTTATGTCCTCTAATGGTTAGAAGATGCTATAAACCACACGTTGACCCTGTCATACTTAACAGGAGAAAATGTAATTTCATTAGATTAACATACATTCCAAACATCTGTGTCTATACCAATGTAACCTACCATAATACTAGTAATGTTTAAATATACCTATATATCCAATTGTGAGTGCTTCATTAGTAGGACCGAAAGGCCTGTTATCAATTATTACTGTTTAATACCTATATATCTAATTAGATGTGCTTCATTAGTAGAATAAATCGTTATGCCTGGACAAGGAAGCTGGGAGGAGCCCACCTCCATGAGAGAGGGAAAACAGCCATGAATTTGACTAGAGACCAAGGACAACAGGCTCCAGAGAAAGTACGACTGTTTTCCCGCAGGTCTCACCAATGGCCGAACCTGTGCCAACGGCCTTTGGCTAAGGCCTCTATCTGGGAACAATCTGTTGGAAGGGAGGGGGGACTCAGGGTCTGGGCGTAGAATGTTTAAAGGGCCTGGGTATGTGGCCCCGAGCTCCGGCAGTGAATGGTTGAAACCTACAAACAAGATCCATAGCACAGCTGGACCACTCTATTTGGTTCAACTTGAATGGTGCTGATAACATACCAGCCTCCCCTGCTGGCATGGTGGGGACCCTGAGTTTGTGTGGGTTTTGGGCACAACTGCTCGCAAAATTGGTTTTACATGAAGGCAGCTTGTTTACTCACAACCTCCCTACTCACTTCTATCCTGGTTACTAAATAACAATGAAAAAAAACAACAACAACAACAAAAAAACTAAAACAGGGACAGAGAGTGCAGAAAACCGCCCTTAACCGCAGAAATGCGGTATGATTCTGGGAGTGGTAGGCGGGCTCGAAGTGGCGTATGAAAGAGGATAGGGGGAATATGCCTAATTGAATGGAAAATGATGTATGAAATACACAAAGCATTCAACTAAAAAAATATCTTTACATATTGGTTAAAGGCGAGGTCAAAATCTGTCTGGTGAAAGTAAAGCCTTCGGAGACAGGGGTGCTTGTCCTCTCTTGTTTCCTGCCTATCTGATTTAGTTCTCCCAGGCGCGAGATATGTGGCCATTCCCTAAAATCTGGCCACTCCGAATTAAAAGACAGAGAATAACTTATCTCCGTGGCTGGTGTCACCCTCCATTTCTCCTCCAGCATTCCAACGCCGTCAGTGGCTCCAGAACAGCGAGCATGGTGGTAATCGCTCTGCTGCCAGGCCCGGTAGGGCATTCACCACCCCACGTCAGTTGCATTCTTCCTCAGCCCCCTGAGGGACTTGGCATGTACTAGCAATTTTACAAAGGGGACCCTCCTTCCTTTGATAGGGAGAGTGACTTACCCAGGTTACGTGGCTCACAGGCCTGGTGCTGACTCCAAGATCAGGTTTCCAGACACAGGGTGTGGCTGGGTGGTACCTGGAAAACGCCTTCTTTGTCAGCAGCCCCTGCAGCCCCCAGGCTGCATCCATCACCAGAGGTTCTGGGACTCAGCACTCAGATGCACCCACCCAATCTCCCTATCCTTCCCGCAAACAGGGAAGTCCCTCCCCGGTGTGCCACGGAGCTTCAGACCCTCTCAAAGTGTGGACCCACAGTCTGTGCTCTGGATGGCCTTCGACTTGAGCTTCCTCTCCACCACCACAGACCAGACCCCTGACTAGTCCCGAGGCACATTCGCAGTGCTCCCCTGAGTGTCCAGCAGGGTGTGTTGTCCACCCACACCCTCCAATTTCCAGCTCCTTCTCCTGTTTTCTCCCCACAGGCTTCTTAGAGCTGAGTTGAAAACCTCATTTTAGCTATAAGTGATGATCCATGAGTACAAGCATCCTTCATATGAAACCAATTTGCAGGCTGTTGTGCCCAAACCCCCACAGCCCCACCATCCAGCAGGGGGTGAGGGGTTGTATGTTCAATCAAGTTGATCAAATGAGTGTCCAGACTACATTGCTGTAGTTTCACCATTCACCCCAATCGCAGCCCTTACATTCTAAAAATACCCTTTAAAAAAACAAAAAACAAAGTAACCACAACTGCTTGTGTGCCCAGCAATATCCTGTCTTTTGAACTACTGTTTTTAATCAAGTAGTTAATTTTGATTGATTGATTTAGTTTTATTTTATGTATTTGAGTGTACTGCCTGCCTTTGTGTAAGTGCACCTGTGTCATGCAATGCCCAAGGAGGACAGAAGGCATCAGATCCCCTGGAACTGGAGTTACAGACGGTGGTTAGCCACCATGTTGGTGCTGGGATTTGAACCTGGGTCTTCTGCAAAAACAGCCAGTGCTCTTAACTGCTGAGCCATCTCTCCAATGCCAAGTAATTAATTTTGAAACAAGATTTCACTCTATAGACCTGTCCTACCTGGAACTTGCTATGTAGACCACGTTGGCTGTGAACATACAGAGATCTGCATGCCCCTGCCTCCCGAGTGCTGGGATTAAAGGCATGTGCTGGGGCTGGAGAGATGGCCTAGGGATTAGGAGCGCCAACTGCTCTTGCAGAGGACCCGGGTTCGATCCCCAGCACCCACATGGTGGCCAAGAACCGTCTTTAACTCCAGTTCCAGGGGAATCAGACACCTTCTTCTGACCTCCGAGGCATTGCACGACACGGGTGCATCAACCTACATGCAGACAGTACATTCATACACATAAAAATAAATAAAATAAAAAAGGCATGTTTCACTGCAGCCAGAATGAATTTATTTTATTTTGGGCACAAGGTCTTGTTATGTAAACTGACTGACCTGGCACTAGCTAGGTAGCCCACATTGGCCTAAATAGGAGACTCCTCCTGTTTCAGCCTCTTCAGTGCTGGTATTACAGTCATGAGCCACCACGCTTGGTTTTTCTTTCATTTATATGAGTCACTGAAATGAATTTTCCTATCAACCCTGTGAGGTGGGATCTATTTCTGGGTTCACTGTAGGGGTGATAAAATTGAGGCTCAGTACAGGTAACTGGCTGATTCGAGGTCAATGACCCGAAGGTCACCAAACTAAGGAGAGGTGGAGTTGGGTGTCAACCAGGTGTTCTGACCTGAGAGTTCATGCTGATTGGCTGGATAACATGACATCTGTTAGAAAGAACTCTAACTCATCTTGGGTATTAAACCCAACATACCTAGGCACCTAATAGCATCTTAATGAGAATGTACAGCACCTTTCTGGAAGAGCCATACTGGGTCAGCTCAGGGCACTATTTAGAGACAAGACCAGAAGAAGGTTTCTGAAATCTCCCTCCCTTAACCATCTCCTGTCCTAACCCTGAAGAAAGATGGACACTTCCTAAAATCACGTCTGTGTTTGAGAGTGGGTTTTATTGCACTGTCAAGACAGAATTCATCTACAAGGACTGAGCTGCCCCTTGGTTCTACCATGCTTCTATGAAGCCTTGGAGTTCAGGATGACATGTTATCAGTCATGTGGCTTCCTGGGCCAGAGTCCACATTAACCCAGCTTATGATGGAGCCCAGCACACAGTGCAACTCATGGATTCAGGCTCTCCATACAGTGCTCATGCATCCATGCAAGTAACAGCTTTCTAAGCAAAAGCAGCATTTTCTGTATAAACACAGATCAGCACAGGGGACTCACAAGGCCGAATCTATGGAACACAGGCTAGAGTCTCAGCCTTGCCGTACATGTTCTGGTGTTCTGTGCATTATAAAGCCACTGACTTATACCCACTAGATGTCAGTGGACATTTCCCCTACTGTGATGCCAAATGTCTGCCAGAGCACAGAGTTCTCCCTTTTTATGTATGAGAAACTACGAGCAGTTAGACAAGTAAAATGCTTTCAGATAACAGAAAGGGTTTGAGGGCTGGTGAGACAGCTCTGTGGGTAAAGGTGCTTGCTGCCAGATGTGATGACTCAAGTTTGATCCATGGAACCCATGTGTTAGAAGGAAAGGACCAACTTCCATAAGTTGTCTTCTTATTTCCACACATGCACATATCTGCCCATCTGGCACAAATAAGTAGTAAGTAAGTAAGTAAATAAATAAATAAATAAATAAATAAAGTAAAAGGAGAACTTGAAATGCATCTGACTGAGAAAATGAGCCTGTGTAAAACTCACTTGCTCTTACCCAGGAGGGATAAGAATTGAGGGTATTAGTGGGGTGTGGTGGCACATAATTTTAATCCCAGCACTCCAGAGGCAGAGGCAAGTGAATCTTTGAGTTCAAAGCCAGCCTGGTCTACATAATGAGTTCCAGGTCAGCTGGGGCTACAAGGAGATCAGTTCCAGGGGAATCCGAGACCCTCTTCTGACCTCTGCAACATTGCACGACACGGGTGCACGGACCTGCATGCAGACAGTACATTGATACACATACCGAAATAAAAAAAAAAAAAAAGACAAAAAGAAAAGACAAAAAAAAAATTGAGGCTACTCATGGAGAGAATGCTTCCTGGTTCACTGCCCTTGGCAAGTGGCCACTGGGAAATATTTTTGAGGTCTGTTTTGGGGTCATCAGCATTCAATGGCAAGCTCCTTTGTGGCTGGCAGAGGTTTGGGGAGGAGAGCCCACGTGGATGATGGTCGACAATGTATGTTTATTTCTCTAATGCCAGCTCATCCACGCAAGGCGTTCCCTAAAGAGAGAATTTGTCACAAGAGGTAATCCCTTATTGGATGATAGCCTGATTCATAAATTTGGCTGAAAAGAAAAGTCAAGCTTCAGAGATAGAAAACAACTCATTAAGCCTGGAGCTGAAGCCCACAAGGAGATGCCAGCCTGGAGTCCCTGGCCGGGCCGTTATCTGAGACCACAGCCTTCAAGATCATGGGATGTTTCTGGCTCTCGGTTTCTGCCCCTGTGAAATGGGAATAATAAATTTTATGGACTGGGGAAATGTGGCCATGGGTAAAAGTGATCCTCTCATCTGCAATCCCAGCTCTCCAATGATAAGATAGGTGGTGGAGGCCGGGGAATAGTAGGCTAGAAGCTCCTGGACAGCTGGCGCGGAGAACCCGGAGAATGCCCAGTGGCAGAAAGAAGAGGGACCCTGCTTCAACAAGGTGGAAGGCAAGAACTGACTCCTGAAAGTTGTCCCCTGACCTACACACACACACACACACACACACACACACACACACACACACACAGTTACACATACACAAACAGTAAAACACAAAAAGGAATAAATTTCATGTAGCTTATTTGAGGCAGGGTCTCACTCTGTAGCCCAAGCTAGTCTGGGATTAATTATTTATCCCAGGCTGTCTTCAGTCATGTAAGCCTTGGCCTCCCCAGTACTTGGATTTCGGGTGTGCATCTGCATGCCTGGTTTCATGTAGCTCCTTGCTTGCTTTGATGCTGGGAACTGGAGCTGGGGAATAGTTCACGTTAAGCACATGCTCTACCTGGGAGCGAGACTGACGGGCCTTCTCTTCTAGCTTTTTCCCTCTCATATTAAAGCCAGTTGAACCTAAAGCCTCTCTCATATCAGTGGAGGATAACCTTATCATACAGAAAGGAGGCTGCTGTTTCCTGAGCATAGCTGGGGCTGTGCTAAGTGCCGGGCGTCATTATCCAGTCCTCTTTACTCCAGTGCAGTCAGTTCTACGGAGCTCCATTCTGTTCACATTAAGTGGTTAGGTTGGTTAAATGGCTTATTTCCTCCACAAAAAGTTTCTTGTAGGCTATTAAGATAGCACACGGCCATAGTTAAGTTGAAAATTGACCCATTAGTCAAATTGTGGAGAGGGCAGCAATTCAATATTTGGGATTAATTCCTTTCTTCTTTCCATGTCATAATTGATTAACTCAAATTCACCATTGAGGGGTGGGGACACAGCTCAGTATAGCTCAGTGGTAGAGCATTCACCTAGGACGTGTGAAGCCCTAAGCTCAATTGACAGGACTAGAAACAAACAAAACTAAATTTTATGGCTGCCCACATGTTGAAGTCAGGAAGGGGAGATGTTAAACTCCTGTTTTTGTTTTTGTTTTCCTGATTGTGACCAGATTTTTTTTTTCTGGGGCTGAGTTACCTTAGTTCTTACCAAAAAACAAAAACAAAAACAACCTCCCTCAAAAGACAATATTAATACATGCAGATGGATTTCTACATTATATTTTTTTCACTTTATTTTTAAAAATAATATTTTAAAATTAAAGTATAGTCATTATACAAGGTACTGGGTTTCATAAGGACATTTTCTTTTCTATTTATTCTTTTTACTTTATGTGTATGAGTATAGTACCTGCATGTATGTAGTGCATCTGTGTCATACAATGCCCAGGGAGGTCAGGAGAGGGTGTCAGATCCCCTGGAACAGGCTGCCTTATGAGTGCTGGGAATTGAACTTGGGTCCTCTGCAAGAACAGCCAGTGCTCCTAACTGCTGAGCCATGTCTTCAGCCCCTCATAAGGACATTTTCTTTTTTCTTAAGGACATTTTCATACAAGCACAGAATGTGTTTGGGCATATTCCCCCATATCCCCTTTCTCACTACTCCCCCTTCCCACCCTCCTCCATTGGTCTTCTGTTTCCCTTAGAGAGTTTCACTTCTACTTTGGTGTTAAATATACATACATGGCTTTACACTATGCACTTTCATATGTATGTGTGAGAGTGTGTTCACGTGAGTGCAGGTGCATGTGCCCGTGTGCGAATGTCTGTGTGCGTGTGTGTGCTTATGGAGGCCAAGGGACAGTCTTGGGGGTCCTAACAGGTACTGTCTACCTTGTTTTTTTGAGATGGGGTCTCTCACTGGCTTGGAGTTCCAAGATTAGGCTAGGCTGTCTGGCCAGTGAGTCCCAGGGTTCCACCTGTCTCCATCTTCCCAGCACCGAGGTTACAATCACACACAGATAATTCAGAAACCCACCACACACAGATAATTCAGGTGGGTTTCTGGAGCTCAAGCTCAGGTACTTGTGCTTGCTCAGTAAATACTTTACCAAGTCACCTCCCCAGCCTTTCACGATGTACTTGTTATATGCATTTAATCTACTGTGTTCTCACAAACATCCTGCAACTTCAACCCTTTTCACCTTTTCTTTTATTCACCTGAATAAAAGCTGAGTCCCCAAGAAGTTGAGAATTAACTCCCCAACGTACGTCCGACAGGTAGTAAGGAGCTGAGCCAACCCAACAAGGGGCTCACCAGATGGTGATGGAGGCACAAAGCTGGGGCTAGAACTTCATGGAAGGAAGCGCAGTAGGAAGCAGGCTCTCTCTGGAAATGCTCTCATGGCAATTCTGCAGTGAGGACCTTCTAACAGATCGGAGAGGCTATGGAGAGCTCAAAGCTGCAAGCCACGTAGATTACTTCTGTTGTTCCTCTTTTCTTGAGAACCCGTGGTTAGGCTGTATTTTTAGTCATCATGGTACAGTATCAATGAGTCCAAAAAAAGGAAAGAAATAAAAACGAGGTGTACACAAACACCCAAAGCAAGAAAAGCCAGCAGAAGTGGCCAGGAAAAGCCGTGGTGGGCGGGAGAGCTTCATTCTCCTCTGGGCACAGGTTAACTGGGAGTGAAGTTTTCCAGCGGACTTGGAGAAAATGGAAACTTTGGCTTCGGAGTTATGCAAGTAGCAGACACCCTGTGGTTTGGAAAATTTCTGCTTTGCCAACTGCCTGTTTTCTCTTTTCCTGTGAAAAGCAACCTATGGGCGGGAAGAGGGGCAGAGCGACTTTCAAAGTAAAGACTTTGAAAGTAAAGACATGCTCAGCTCAGGAGAAGGAGTATTTCAAATAAACCGAAAGACATTCTGGGCACTGCCTGTTGACGATACGACGTGTGAAGAAATCCTGACTAGAAGCCACCGCAAAGCACCCTGGGTACCTAAACATGAACAAATCTTGATTAGAAAACCTAAATCAACTTAACATTGATTTGGGGGTACATAATGGCTCAGTTGGGCTGTTTGGATTCCTCGTCAATCTCCCTTAGATCCCTGCTTTGTGCTTTTCAATATCTCTGTTCTTTATGATCTACATGCAAGGCAAAGGACAAGCTGAAGCTGTCCTTAGGGAACTTAGCATGACTGAAGATGGATAGTATTAGATGCAGAGTCTTGGCCTGGCCTTAGTTGGTAGGAATGCCATATTTTGGGAAGATGTTTAGAAAGGCATTACCAAGTTGGGAAAAATAGAAAAGTTAAGTTTACTTGGTATATATAGGAATTTATTTATAATTAATTAATTTATTTACTGTGCTGTAGATAGAACTCAGGGTCTTGCATATACATAAAAATGTGCCACAACTGAGCTACAACTTCAGCCCAGAAAGATTTTAATTGCAACATCCAGGACTTGTGACATCACTACAAAAGCAATCTTCTCTCAGCCTAGAAGCTTCCAATATTCTGCCATGAAACTTCCTTGTTGCTAGGTAGAGTCTGTTTTCAAATGGATTGTGAGTCTGTCTGAAATTAACGTGGGGTTAAATTTTAGTGAAACAAAGCAGAGTCACACAAAAACTGGAAAATGGCCTTCTCCGCTCTCAAAAGGAAGTTTTTGGTTAATCATCAAGCAAAGGGGGAGGCAGGCAGGTGACTAGAGAGAAGGGATCTTCAGGGAACCATGTCCCACTGTCAAGATGTTTTTAGGCACAACCGATATTGAAAATTAAAGTGTATCTTTAGTGAAATACACTGCTTTAAAGGGAAAGGTAATGAATGGTGTGTGGCACTCTCCACTTCAAAAACTGTCCACTACCTTTATCATCATCTCTCTCTGGAGGGCATTTACTGAACTTGGAGGAGAGCCACATGGTTGAAGGATGTAGTCAATGAACTGGTAAAAATATCTAAATAATAAACGTGGCAAATGCCACCAGTTGGGGCTCTTCTCCCAGGGGACGGGCTGTGAAAGCTCCCCCAGTAGAGGGCTAGAGAAGACACAGGGACGGCCTGGGGACACAGCCTGCTTCAGGATGCTCTGACTCCTGTGACTAGGGTTACAGATGGGACATCAGAAGCCGCAGGTGCAGACAACTATGTCCAAGCCACAGCTTACTAAAGTTAAACTTCTGAGGGATGTTTAAAAAATAACTTTAAAATGGTGATAATAAAACCTATCCACATTGCTGCCCGCTGGGCAGAGAGCTTAGGTTTGGTCATCATAACAGTAGACTGATAATTTCACGTCTTGTTGTGCCTGTGGGTAAGCTCGCCACGGAGCTTCTGACTGGGGAAACCCCACTCCTATGTCAACAGTTGCATCACCTGCCTCTCCAGTTCTCCAGCCACTGGAATGAAAGTTCCATGAGAACAGAAGCACCTTCTCCTCTGCTCTGTTCTGAGCTCGTTGTGGGCGCTGTAAACATGAGCATTTTGGGTGAATGAATGAGTGAACTTCATTTCCACCTCCAGCATCGCTTCTGAGATTTCCCCTATTTCTATGGTTCAAGTCCCATTTGACTCAGAGACCTTTGCTTGTCGCTTTGAGTTCATGTGTGGTGCTAGGGAAGGTACCTCTAATTGGTCCTGTGTTTGCCTAACTCACACAAAGCCCTGGGTTCGATATTTAGCCATGCGTAAACTGGGTGTGGTCCCACCAGCCTGTAATCCCAGTACTTGGGAGGTATTGGCAAAAGGACCAGAAATTCAAGGTCATCCTCAGTGACCGACTGAGGTTTGAAGCCAGCCTGGGTTGCACGAGACCATGTCTCAAAAAAAAAATTATTGAATGTATTCAAGATGTCCAACCTGATGCTGTGATCCCTCTGTTGAGGCCCTGTCAGGTTCCAACCAGCTGTGTGACTGCTCTCCTTCAGAACCAGTGCTGTGACCTTGACCTGAGAGTCTAGAAAGACACTTTCTTCTTCACAGGCAGAGTTGAGCGCTGTGCACCGCATGAGCTCTCCTTCTGCTCGGTCAGCAAGTTTCTCCCAGCTTGGGTTCCTGTTCTGTTCTAGTCTCATTTCCGCTCTGCCTCCATCGGAAGGGCTGCGTCTTGGGAGAGGAAATCTCACTCAACGCTTAGGGCTGTATCCAGGGAACCAAATATTTTTCCCTGTGGCTGGCTTCGGCCTTGTTTCTGTCACTGTTTTCGGGCAGCTTTCTAAAGGGAGGAGAGGGTGGGGCTGGCCACTGAAAAAGCTTTCAGGCTTCCGGTAAGTGGGAGGGGGGCAATGGATTATGCAAACTCTCTGAAGCCACTGAATTTTGGAATTAAGAGTCTTGAGCAGCTGGGCATGGTGGCACAGGCCTTCAATCCCAGCACTTGGGAGGCAGAGGCAGGCGGATCTCTGTGAGTTCAAGGCCAGCCTGGTCTACACAGCAAGCTCCAGGCAAGCTGGGGACTAAAAGGGATACCCTGTCTCAAAAATACAAAAATACACACACACACAAAAAAGATGATGATTAATTTTAAGCCACACTAAGTCATGAATAAATTGAGTCAGATTAAGAAAAAAATTATTTAGCGCTAGAGAGATGGTTCAGCAGTTAAGAGCACTGACTGCNAGAGAGAGAGAGAGAGTCTTGATCAGATTTTGGGCAGGGGGAAATGCAAGCTGGGGCCTGGGATTTGTTCCTCAGTCCTTCAGGATGGGCAGGGGCTGGGGACAGTTCCTTAGGAGCCACACAGGTCTGATGTCTGATCCCAGCCCGTGGCAAACTGGCTGGCGGTATTAGGTAAGTCATGCCCCTCTCCAAGGAACTGCAGTAAAATGGGCAGAAGCTAGCTGGATGCACTATAAGCATTTCCCAAGAAGCAGCTGGTACTGCTTGGCCAACGGCATGATGTTATCTAAGCAGTGGAAGGTAGCCTCATGTGGTGCCCATCAGGAATCCCAGCACTCCATTCGGGAGGGAAACAGAGGCAGGGGGATTGCTGCATGTTGCTAGCCAGCCTGTTCTACATAGTGAGCTGCGGACCAGCCAGGGCTACATGGTGAGAACTTGTTTCAGAGCACCAAAACCCCAGGAAGGTCAAGAGCAGAGGTGGAGTTAGACCTCACTCTGGTCTGTACTACCTGTGTGATCCTGCATGGGTTCCCCGCTACGGTATACTTTTCACTAGCTATGGACTCCATGGTTTCAAAGGCCATGTTCAGACACTGTGCCTTTGAACCCTGCAAGGGAGAAAGGAGCAAGTCCCTGCCTTAAGCTTCCAAGGCTGCTACTCCTTCTTGTCCTCGTCCTTTTCCTCTTTCTCCTCCTCCAGTCCTTCTTTTTAGGACAGGGTCTCATTATGTAGCCCTGGGTCACCTGAGACTTTCTACATAGACCAGGCTGGCCTTGAACTTATAGAAATCCACCTGCCTCTGCCTGCCAGGCACTGGGATTAAGGGCATGTGCCACCATATCTGTCTTTTTTTAAAATTTCTGAGACAGGATGTTATGTAGCCCAAGCTGGCCTTTACTTCCTCATACCTCCACATTCGGGGTGCCACAATTACAGGCATGGACGACCATTGCTTTCTGCGTATTTTGTTTTCATTCTGAGACAGGACCCTACACTGTAACCTGGGCCAAAGTACTTTCAGTACTATTTTCTCTTTTGAGATTTCTGAGTTATAATTTCATTTGACAGGTTAGGCTCCTTTGACACATGATTTCTATGATCACGCAGCCAGTGTCGAGACTCCTAGGGGAGGCCCTCCTGAGCCTCTATAAGAGGTGGGGAAAGCTGTGAGCAGAACTTAAAACTAAAGCAAATGCAGAACTGGGTGTGGTAGACAGATCTGTAGGCTCAGCATCAGGAGCTGGGCAAGAAGGCAGATTGGGAGTTTGAGGCTCGTCTGGGCTACCCAGTGAGATCCTGTCTAAAAAGCAGAAGAAAAGAATACATAAATAAAAGTCGATGTATTTAATATAGGTGCAATGTAATAGGCTGGTGCAACTTAGCCTTTCTGGGTGCTTAACGACCATACTTAACGCCCATAACAATTTGGCCGAGGGACCTAAGAGATAACTTTGTTCCTTGCCCTCAGAGGTCAACTAAGTCTTAGCGGATTATGCATGGGGGCATCTCTTGAAATGTCCTGCAAATGTGGGTCACCAGTCTTCCTGTTCAGGGAGGTCTTGGAGAGCCACTAATGGGACTTTAGCCAGTGTCCAGTCTATAAAGAGGAAAGTCTNGGGAGGGGGAGGGGGGCAAGGCCACCGGGGCTAACAGGCAAGGAGGGGAAGGGACGCGCGGGAAGAGGGACGGTGGGGACGGGGAGGGCAGGCGCTGGAGTAACAGTTAAAAGCGCACAGGGAATGGGGTACGGAAAAGAAAAATGAAAAGAACCCAAGTACCGCCCCCTGACCGAAGGCAGGCGCCGAAGGCGTGGCACAGTTACCAGCCACCAAGATTTTTAACTAGCCTGCTGGCCCACTGAATTGTCATGTGGGCAGAAAAATAAAAATTATAAAAAAAAAAAAAAAAAAAAAAAAAAAAAAAAAAAAGAGGAAAGGGGAAAGAGAAATAAAAGCCAAAAAGGAGAGGGGTAGAGGTACGAGGCTGAGTAATGCTTTAATATTTACCATAAGGGTGACTGAGTCAAGACAACTATGTTAGGAGGGCCGTACGCTCAGGCGATCTAAGTCTTGCTTGTCTCACAGCCTTACAAACAAACAGTTGTGTGCATCCGTGTCTGGGTCGTAACAACCATTTACTTTTCGTAAACACATTACTAAGAGATGGTTGCCTACATCTTACAATGCAACACCCGGTAAATAAAATCCGTTAGCATGAATCATGTTCTTTGTATGTTCACAGATCTATGTGCACCAATTAGCAGGATATAGACGCAGCTGAAAGATCCTAGGGTGTGTCTCTTCTTCTGTCTTTGGCTTCCCTTCTCCCAGTCCCAGTTCACAGTAATGGTGTTGTCCCCTGGCAATATGCTCGGGTCCTCTCCCCTAGGCCACAGAGTCTACTGTGACCCACAGCACAGCGACTGTTCTAGCCCAGTGGCTTCAAACTTCAGCCTGGGTCAGAGGCAGTTAGATGCAGAAGCATGTGGAAACACAAGGTTGAATCATCTACCACCCTGAGTGTCATATATTGTTTGGGGGACAAGGTCTTGTATATCCCAGCTGGTCTTGAGCTCAGTGTGTAGCTATGGATGTCCTGGTGTACTGCCTTACTGAGCTGCATCTCCAGGTCACCCCACATCATGAAATTTGGAACAAACTCAATTGCTGTGCTTGCTGCTACCTCCTACCTGATGATGATGATGATGAATGATGATGAAGGATGATTTTACTCTGGGTGATGATGATTTTACCCTTGGATACCCACTGCTGAGCCTGCCATTGTCTTTTGTGTTCTTTCCCTGGGTACCCATGTTTCAGTCATGTTTGCTGTGTTTTCTGCAACCATGAGTTTTCAGTAAGTAAACTGATTCCCAAAAGGAATGAAAATTCTTGAGGAGTAAAGGAAAATTTGAGACATTACAATAGTCTGTGGCTTTTCAAGGCTTAGTTTGACCTGACAGATATAGAATGTGTCTCTGGTGCTAAAATTTCATGGAAGATGAAGCATCTGGCGGGGAGGGGGGGGTAAAAATCTAGAAATTTCCTTGAATAGGATAATGTGGTAAAAAAAAAAATAAGGAAAAACTTGTACAACATTGTCATGAACTAAGCAAGTTCTTGTCTCACAGCTTTTGCACTTCTTGGTCCTTTCTGGAATGTTCTTTTTCTAGGTCTTCCGAGGGCGATTCCTCAGCATTACCATCACAGATGAACTATCACCCTCTTCACCCCCGGCGTGGTGGAACACACCTTTAAATCGTAAAGCACTGTAGCACTCTGGAGGCAGGGCAGGTATAATCTCGGGAGTTCAAGCCAAACCATGGTCTAAGCAGAGTGAGCTCCAGCCAGCTGGGACTTAAAGGGAGACCCTGTCTCAAAAAGACCAAAAAGAAAAAAAAAAAAAAAGAAAAGTAATATCACCCTCTTCAAACAGCCCTTTTCTGACTGTCCTGACTAGAGCCAGAGCCCTCTGACATCCCATCATCCTGTTTCCTGTTTGCATGGTGCTTTCATGATCTGAACTCACCCTATGGGTGGGTTTGCTTGCCTCTTGACTGCCTCCCTCACTAGCGACTCTGTAAGACTGTAACTGTCCACTAAGCATGTCACTGTTGAGTTCCCAGAGTCTGTTACAAAGTTCTAGAATGTAAGAAGAGCCTGCTAAATATTTGTATGTGAATAGATGTTTATCACACAGCCAGTAAGGCAAAGGTGCTTGGCAGAATGGTGTTGTAGCTTACCTGGCCTTGAAGGTGGCTGTGTACAACTGAGATCACTGAAGGAACAAAGTCCTTCCCGGGATTTTTCTAAGTTGTTGAATCAGCGCCCCATTACCTAGTCTGCTCCCATAACCACTTCCACCAGGAATAAAGGGGAGCGTGAAGCCCCAGCCATCTGGGATGAGGAGCTCTTTGCCAAAAGTAAGGGTAATAGCATCCTCCCAGTTGTCCTCTCCAGGTTGGGGACATTGGGATCCAAAAGCTTAATTAGTCCCAGGGTCACATGCCAGCAATTAAGAGAACGCAGAGCCGGTTCTCACTCGTCCTCCTCTGAAATCTGGCCTGAGTCGGATACACCTGATAATGGCCCATCATCTTTAGACTGTGAGGTCTATCCAACAGCCACCATGTTCTAGAACATTCCTTTCATCTCAGAGAGATCTATTGAACATGGATCCAAAAAAGCTCTCTTTTTGTCTTTTTTTTGGGTTTTTTTTTTCTGTAGGGTGTCTGATGCAGGTCTGTGCACCCAAGACTGCAATGCCGCGGAGGTCAGAATAGGGTGTCGATTCCCCTGGAACTGGAGTTTGGAGTTCTCCTGGAATTGCGAGTTGCAGACGGTTCTGTCATTCTTCGTTATCGGCCGACATGTGGGGTGCTGGGGATCGAGACCTGGTCCTCTGTAAGAGCGGATCCGGCGCTCTTAACAGCTGGCTATCTCTTCCCAGCCCGTCTTTTTTTTTTTTTTTTTTTTTAGACAGGGTCGCACTAATAGCCTCGCTGGCCTGGAACCCTATGTAGACCAGGCTGGCCTTGACTCACAGGATCTGCCTGCCTCTGGCCTCCCAGAGTGGCTAGGATTAAAGGTGTGTGCCACCACACCCAGCTCAAAAAAAGGTAGTTTAAAAATATATTTATTATTTAATTGTTTTAATTTATGAAGTGTTTTCTTGCATGTATGGTATGTGTAACCATGGGTGTGCAAATGCCTGTGGAGACCAGAAAAGGTTGTTGGATCCCCTGAAATTGCAGTTAGTTTTGGGTGGTTGTTAGCCACCGTTTGGGAGCTGGGAACTGAACCAGGGTCCCCTCTTCAGGAGCAGCCAGTGCTCTTAACCTCATCAGCCATCTCGCTAGCCCTAAAAAAGGGGTCTTGGGTATGCTTTCTTTTTTTTTTTGTTGTTTTAATATATTTTCTGTATGCCTATGAATGTACTGTCTGCATGCAGGTGTTGTGCACACGTGTACTTGCAATGCCACGGAGGTTCAAAGAGGGTGTCGGATTCCCCCTGAACT
The DNA here is from genome assembly GCA_009823505.1 of Rhizomys pruinosus. NCBI lineage: Eukaryota > Metazoa > Chordata > Mammalia > Rodentia > Spalacidae > Rhizomys > Rhizomys pruinosus. Next base: position 745,514 of record VZQC01010158.1, read on the forward strand.
GTAGTTCTCCTGGAATTGGAGTTTCCAAGACGGTTCTACCGGCCGCCATGGTGGGGCTGATGGTATCGAACCCTGGTCCCTGTTAGAGCGGTCGGGTGCTCTTAACCACCTCTAGGGGCTATAGTGCGTCTCCATCCCTAAAGGGGTCTTGCTTAGTCATTGCCTATTCCTAGCTTAAGAAGTTGAGGAATTCTGACTTAAAATGTCCTATCATCATCATTAATATTAAGTTTAATGAAAAAGTTCTGTCCCCTTCACTTATTCAGTTTTCTCACATTCATCTGATAATACAAGTATACAATCAGTTTTTAGACCCAAGAGCCCAGCACGAAGTAGATACTTACCAAATATTCACTCATTAGAGGCAACAAAAACAACAAAATAAAGCGCACAGGATGAACCAGGTTCACAATATCATAGAAATTGGTTGTTTCATAATCAGAAAAAGAAATAACAAAGTAAAATGATATCCAACTACAGAGGGAAAATGAAATAAAGTTCTGGTTGTCCCAGATGCAATTTTAGTGACTAGCTTACTATTGTGTCTGCAGAGGGAAAGATTCATGAATTTCTGCAGCACTAAGTAGCACTGGAATTGGTTGGAACACAAAAAGATAGTGTGACAGAACAAAATAGAAAGTTCTGCAAGTTCTACATCTCTAATTCCTTCCCAAAATACTTGTAGAAATGTGCAGTTCCCTTGACTCCGAGGCCTGATTCTTCTTTACCACCTTCAATCCAGCCTGGATCCTGGAAAATACTTGTTTATTTAAACAAGTCACTTTGGGGCGGGTGAGATGGCTTAGCAGATAAAAACACCTGCTGGCTTTTCAAGTCTAATGACCTGAATTCAATCCCTAGAACCCACATGGAAGAAGGAGGAAACCGACTCCAAAAAGAAGTCAAGCCTCACTGCCACACGTGTGCCAAGTATACAAACAACACACAACACACACACACACACACACACACACACACACACCCATGTGTTGGCAGAGCTCTAAGAAGGGGCCCAGAGTTAACAATAATATTCTCAACCCAGTAAACCAGGCCTTCCCATCACTCCCATACCCCCTCCTCCCTATTGTTATAAAACTAAATCTGTGTTTTATGGTTTTTTTTTCCTTGACTTCATGTCGTAGAAGAGGGCTGAGCCACTGAGGCCACCGAATAACGTCCACTGTAGCTCTGAAAGCTTCACAGCTGGGGGGGTACATTGACTTTTTTTATTGATTTAAAATTTTATTTATTCGTTTTTCATTTTTTTTTCCAATTTGTATTAAACTTTTTTTCAAGAGTTCTACATCAAATTTCTCATTCTCATCGAAATCTAGAAGTCGAGCTTCCCTTTCCCATGGCCCCCCACCCCCCCGAGTCCGTGCACTCTGTGTCATGTCCTGTATCGTTGTATTCTGAGTCTTTCCCGAGGTTTTTTTTTTTTTTTCAATTCTATTTTTTTTTTTTTTTTTTTTATTTTTGTGTATGTGCATATATGTTTATATGTGTTATAGATGTTTATAATTTTACATAAATATATATATATATATAATACATACATACATACACTATCCTTAAATTGTAGTATAATTTTTTTCTAGAAGGGATGTACATGTTTTTTCCTTAAGGAAGTGTTTGAAAATTCCTCCTTGGCAATCTCAAACAAATATCAGTCCTGCACTTTTGCTTCACATGGGGTCTTTCCCTCCCATGGTCCCCCAATGAAATCCAGTAAGCACAACATGTCCTATCTGGATCCCCCTGCACTGGCCTCCTGATACAGTCCAGGTAGCACAATGGGAGTCTATTTTCTGATGAGGCTGACATCCCCGTAGCTGTTTAGTCCACAAGCTGGGTAATTCAGGAGTTCCCCATCCGGCATTGAAGGGTTGGGGGATTCTTGGAGAGACACGAGGCTTTCCTCAGCCAATTAAAAAGTTAAAAGGCGTGTGTCTCATGTCTTGGAGGAGTGCCAAAATCGGGGGCTAGCACATATTGATCACTACGTGCCATAGAAAAATTGAAGACAGGCAAACACAATGCAGCGGTCGTTTTTGGGCTTTTCGTGTGGCCTTAGTCGAACTAGATCTCAATTCTGATGGTCTGCAAGGACAGGTTTGCCTAGCCGACTGAGATATTTAAATCTGCTTGGTCTTTCCTTGGTGGAGACTAAGGCACACAGTTAACCCAGTAGAACCAAGGTTTTTGTTGTTCCAAGTCCAAGGTCATGATGAGGATCTGGTCCGCAGGGGCTCGCTTGGGGGTTTGTGTTGGGGGGGGGGTGGGAGTGCCTTGCTCCTTTCAGCTTTTTTATTTACCAGTTCCACCAACTACGGGACAAAAGTCAGGTCTTGCTAGACGAGGCTATTACCTTGTTTGAAGCATGAAGCTGGAGAGAACAACAAAAGAACTGAAAAAAAAAAAAAACCTCGGGAAAGACTCAGAAAAAGATACAGGACATGCACAGCAGAGTGCACGGACTCGGGTGGGGTGGGGGGCATGGAAAGGGAAGCGATTCTAGATTCGACTGAGAAATGATGTATGAAATATTGAAAAAGTTTAATAAAAAATTGGAAAAAAATGAAAACGAATAAATTAAAATTTTAAATCCATTAAAAAAAGTCAATGTACCCCCCCAGCTGTGAAGCTTTCAGAGCTACAGTGGGCGTTATTTGGTGGCCTCAGTGGCTCAGCCCTCTATGACACTGAAGTCCAGGAAAAAAAACCACTAAAACCAGATAGTTTTATAACAACTTAGGGAGGCAGGGGGTGGGATGGGAAGGCCTGGTTTTACTGGCTTGAGAATTATTATTGTAACTCTTGCCCCTTCTTAGAGCTCTGCAACACATGGTGTGTGTGTGTGTGTGTGTGTGTGTGTGTGTGTGTGTATACTGTGGCACATGTGTGGCAGAGGATGACTTTTTGGAGTCGGTTTCCTCCTTCTTCCATGTGGGTCCCAAGGATCCAACCCAGTTTGCGAACCTTAGAGACAATCACCTTTATCTGCTAAGCCATCTCACCCGCCCCAAAGTGACTTGTTTAAATAAACAAGTATTTTCCAGGATCCAGGCTGGATTGAAGGTGGTAAAGAAGAATCAGGCCTCGGAGTCAAGGGAACTGCACATTTCTACAAGTATTTTGGGAAGGAATTAGAGATGTAGAACTTGCAGAACTTTCTATTTTGTTCTGTCACACTATCTATCTTTTTGTGTTCCAACCAATTCCAGTGCTACTTAGTGCTGCAGAAATTCATGAATCTTTCCCTCTGCAGACACAATAGTAAGCTAGTCACTAAAATTGCATCTGGGACAACCAGAACTTTATTTCATTTTCCCTCTGTAGTTGGATATCATTTTACTTTGTTATTTCTTTTTCTGATTATGAAACAACCAATTTCCATGATATTGTGAACATGGTTCATCCTGTGGGCTTTATTTATTGTTTTGTTTTGTTTGCTCTAATGAGTGAATATTTGGTAAGTATCTACTTCGTGCTGGGCTCTTGGGTCTAAAAACTGATTGTATACTTGTATTATCAGATGAATGTGAGAAAACTGAATAAGTGAAGGGGACAGAAATTATTTCTATTTAACTTACGTATCATGAGATGATAGGCCATTTTAAGTAGCCTCCTCCCTTCTTAAGCTAGGATAGGCACATGACTAAGAAAGACCCCTTTAGGGGCTGGAGAGATAGCCTAGCGGTTAAGAGCACCGACCGCTCTTACAGAGGACCCGGGTTCGATCCCCAGCACCCACATGGCGGCCGAGAACCCTTTGAAACTCCAATTCCAGGAGAACTCCAGTTCAGGGGAATCGACACCCTCTTCTGACCTCTGCAGCATTGCACGACAGGGGTGCACAAACCAGCATGCAGACAGTACATTGATACACATACAGAAATAAATAAAATTTTTAAAAATTAGAAAAAAAAAAAGATTAAAAGAGCTTGTTCTTTTTTTCTTTTTTTGACTTTTTGAGACCCGGTCTCCCTGTTCAACCTGGCCTTGAACTCGACATCTAGACAAGGCTGGATTTGATTTCACAGAGTTCCACCTCTGCCTAGGGAGTGCTGGGATCCAGTGAGCTTGCTCCTTTTAATGGAGAGGAAAAAGCAGAAAGGTTCATTTTTTTTCTTTTTATTTCCCACTGTGTTTCATTACCTTTAGAAAAGAATTGTTGTTTTTGAGACAGGGTCTCCTTGTAGCCCCAGCTGTCCTGCAACTCACTATGTAGACTAAGCTGGCCTTGAACTCAGAGATCTGTCTGCCTCTGCCTCCTGAGTGCCATGCATGGCGGAAAAGAACTTGAACAAAGTACTTGAACAAGAAAGAAACAAGAATGACAAACTCTCCAGTGACATTCAATCTTTTTTTTTTTTTTTTTTTTTTTTTT
>VZQC01010158.1:759903-777979 GCA_009823505.1 Rhizomys pruinosus
AAGTTCCCACTATAAACGTAAGGCAAGGAGGGAGCTGTTTCCTTCTCCTCTTTTCTCTCTTCTCTTCTGAGAGTCTTAGGCATCTTGGACTACCCACAAATTCCTTCTGTAGCCGATAGTGACTTTGAACTCTTGAACCTCCTGTCTGTACCTCCTGACTGCTAGGATCCCAGTGTCTACCACCACAACCTTTTTCTGTGGTGCTGGGAATTGAACACAGGGCTTCGTGCTTGCTAGGCAAGCACTCTACCAACTGAGCTGCATCACTGGCATGAGAGAAAGCTTCCGTAGCTCATATTCCTTACATGGTGTACCAACTCACAGCCACTAGTAATAAGACTGTGGTTCTTTTCTTTTGCAGTCTTTCGTGTATGAGTCCACTGGTTTCTTCCAGCAGTGGGAAGTGTGCCTCTTGGGTAAAAGAACATCATTGGACCATTGCTCCATCATTGCCATTCCAGGACGAACGCTCCTGTGACACTTTTGCTGCATTACATGCAGGGATGATGGGAATTGGGCTGAGTGACCAACTGCCCTTGAAACTGCAGTGTGGAAAGTGGGCAGAATGGGTACAGAGACCCTGACCCTGATGTGATGCAAAGTCTCGAGAAAACTCCCTATCTTTGTATTTTACTTTAAAACTTTTTAAATTGGTGTGTGTGTGTGTGTGTGTGTGTGTGTGTGTGTGTGAGAGAGAGGTGTGGAGGTCAGAGGACAACTTTCAGAAATTAGTTCTGTCCTTTCATGTCAGTTCCAGGGATCGAACTCAAGTCTTCACTGTAATCCGCTGAACCATCTCTCGCCAGCCTACCTTCTCTGCATTTTAATTTTAGTAATAGACTGTAGAGACTGGATGAAGTGACTTACAGGTTTTACTCTGGCTTGAGAGTTTTATGGCATGAGTATGTGGAACAGTTCTATTCAACCAGTGGTGTTCCTCTGGCGCTCCCCATAATCCGAAGGTCACTGAGCATTTGTTGAGGGAGGTCACTGCACCTGCCTGCACAGCCTCCATTTCCCCAGTCACCTTCCCTAGCCTCCAGACCGAGGACCAAGTAAACAGCATGCTGGGAAGCCGAATGCACTCTAGTTGGGAGCAGGCGTGTCAGCACACGGAGAACACTCTGGGAAGAGTTGTAGCTTCTTCTTTTTTTTTTTTTTTGGTCTTTTTGAGACAGGGTCTCCCTGTAGCCCCAGCTGTCCTGGAACTCACTCTGTAGACCAGGCTGGCCTTGAACTCACAAAGATCCGCCTGCCTCTGCCTCCCAAGTGCTAGGATTAAAGGCGTGCGCTTGACCGCAGCAAGATGTCTTACTTTGGAAAGAGGTTCTCCTGCATGACTTATGTTACCTGAGCCCCTGGGTCACGATAATCCACTCTGAAAATCCAAGCCAAGGTCTGCATGTTAGCAAAAGACATATTCCTTTCCACACTTTCAGACATTGGACATCTTCAGGTAGCACTAATTTAGAGGTGGATGATTCACTGCTAAGGCTGAACGATCATTTTCTATTATAGTGGGAGGTCCCCTTCCAGTAACCATTGTGATGTATTTATTTCTTTAAGGTTTCTTTTCTCTACCCAATCCCACCTACTTCCTCCACAGACTTCCTTCTATCCCTAAGAGCTTTGCAGTCCACTGGATGAGATAACTTCCTTCCTTTTCTGAAGTCAACCCAAATTTCCCTCCCTTCCCCCATCACCAACATCTACCTACCAGAGAAGAAAAATGTACACAGAGCATTAGACTTAATGAGTTTATCATAACCACATTACAAGAGAGGAAGGAACAAAAAGGTTCCCTTTAATAAGGATGTAGGACTTCCTCTCAGAAATCATAAAAGTTTTATTAATTAATTGATAGCTATCCCCCAAAATGGCATTTCTGAGGACCCTATAGAGAGAGCTGTTGAGAATTCTGGTCACACAGAGACTTTGCTATGAACTAGCATGGGGGATAGAATTCAATCTTCCTGCTTTCCCTAGGCAGAGCAGGGGCACATCAAAGGATCCTTTTCAGCGAGACCACTAATGAGTTCTAGGACACCAGGACCTTTGCTGCCAAGCTCCAGACAAAAAAGGGAGGAACTCCTCCCATGTCACTGATGAGGTGACCAACAATTACAAATCAAAAGCATGTTTGTGCTGCCTGCTGCCAGCTTCCCACTGCTCTGTCCCCATAGCGAAGGAACTTGAGGCTTTCAAATGAAAAAAATAATTAACAGAAAAGAAAAAAAAAATAGAAAAAGAAGAATAAAACCAAACTGGTAGGTGTGTGAGGCAGAGGGTGACCCGGAGTGACACTCTTCAATAATTAGCAAAGTGCTAAAGAAAAGCAACAAATCGGCCTTCTGAATCCTTTAAAGGAGCAAAGAAAGCATTTAACTCACAACAGAAAAACCTTCCAAAAGATGGGCATCTAGCAGCGGCTCCAAGGTAGTGTCCGTGTGGAGCTTATCCAACAGGATTTTGCAGAGCAAATCTTTGAAACAATTTCTAAGAGAAATAGGCCTTGTGATTTTCTGTTTCTTAAAAGTTGGTTTCTGAAGTGCTATACCTGCAGTAATCTGCCCCCCGTAGAATGGTAAATCTGGTCAAAATTTTAAGACATGCTGGCGAAAGTTCCAGATGCTACAACATGGCCTGTAATCAGAGATGCTTAGAGAGAGTGGGTTCTTACCTCAGGGCCATGATCACAGCTCATTTAAAGGGACTGGAGAGAAGGCGAAGGAGCCGGACACATGGATTCAGCGCAGCGGGGTATGTGTGTGCCTGTGCCCTCCAGCTCTGAGCTGGGAACAGGACCCAAACCCCTGCCGCCTTCCGCTGCCATACAATCTCGAGGAAGTGACCTTATGTTTGCTGCTTTGATTGAAACAAAAGCCTCTCAACATGAATCAGGAAAGCAGTCGGGGGAAATCCAACTAACAAATCTGCTATTTCTTTTGGCCACTCTAAGCTTTGCTTCATTCCACACTTAACACACATGATGACATGCTGTGTGCATTTTTCTCAACGTCATCCACAGTGCTAAGCACTGGTTCAGAGATGGCTTATACCAGGTGCCATCCAAACTCCACCTTGCCTCCTCACCCTGGGCCTAGTCTGAAATAGCTTGGGAAGGCAATGCATGGCAACCGAAGTACTTTTTGGGCCGGGCGTGGTGGCACACGCCTTGGGAGGCAGAGGCAGGCAGATCTTTGTGAGTTCAAGGCCAGCCTAGCCTACAGAGCGAGTTCCAAGACAGCTGGGGCTACAGGGAGACCCTGTCTCGAAGACCAAAAAAAAGAAGTACGTTTTGACATGGTGTTGCTCCTCACAGACATCTCATGCCAATGGCTTTTCCACTCTGAAACAAACTCAGAATTCCATGGGAAAAACATAAGCCATAGCAGCCAGCACCAGAGATGCCAGCCACAAGCAGTGTCTTGGCAGGCTGACCATGGCCTTGGAGAGAATTGATTTCATCATTTGGATTTCACAAAATCACTTATTATTGGAATTACTCAACGGATAGAGAACATTCAAAATACAATTCAAGGTGAAATGAGAGAAAAACACACAAGAAAAACAATCCATTCACTGTTTTTCTTAGAACAGTTATGAGCTTCTAACACGGTACCATGATTCTTCCACCAGAAAAATAAGAACTTTCTGGAATTTTCTGGAGGAGGTATTATGGGTAAAAACACATGTTCTAGAGGAAAGCAGGTCCTGATGTTTTGTAGAGGTTTTGGGGAAAGTCACTTGGTCTTTCTAAGAACCCCAAAAAACCCAGTCTCCATCTCACACAGTGTGAGGGAGGGATTAAAGGAGGTAAGAAATGCTGGCACGAGGGATCTAGTGGGCTGTGAGGACTAAATTCCCAAATGCTGTAGCGTGAGAGGCTTCTTGTCCTTTCCCTCAAATTTACCCCTCAAAGGTGCAGGAATGGTTTTATTATCAAGTCCTTTCAAAGACCCTCCTTGATCTCAACCATAGTAGACTGGAAACAACCTCGATCACAAGTTTGGCTGCGGCAAAGTCCTCTCAATGAAATCAGTAGAAAGGTGACAAAGAATTTAATCCAGATGTAGTAATTATTAGTGAGCATGTGTTCTGACAATTCAGAGTTGGATGTTAGAATGAACAAGTTGCTTAAGCAGTCTAGGAGGGCATGCGGTGAGTGGGTGGTTTTGTCATAGAGACCACACACAGACATTTACAGAGTCAAAGAGAAAGGGCACAGAATGCTCTGTAATGTTCTCAGGGAATAGGGACATTCACAGTCACAGGGCTCAAGAGAAGAGATGCCTTTTCCCTGCATAGGAGAGCTATGAGGATAACTCATAACTTGGCTATACGGGCTAACACAAAGGACAAATGCAGAACGGGCTGGAGAGACGGCTCAGTGGTGAGAGCACTGGCTGCTCTCGCAGAGGGCCCTGGTTTGGTTCCCAGCCCACATGTCGAGTAACAAATATCCTTAATTCTACTCCAGAAACTCCAACGCCCTCTTCTGGCCTCCACCAACATTGCATCCGTGTGATACATTTACATACATGCAAGCAAAACACTCATACACATAAAATAAAAATAAATAAAAAATTAAATGCAGGAGAAGAAGTGGAGAGAAGAAGGAGAGGCCTTGGGGTGTGTGGCCGAGTTTTGCTTGCCATTTTCAAGGTCTTGGTTTATTCTCCAGCACCTTTATTATTATTTTTTTTTTAAAGGAAAGAGTAGTAGACATTAGTAGTATTCAAATTATTAGTATAAATAGTCTTCAGTAAAAAATGAATACTTATCCAGCCTTTCAGAAAAACTCTATAATTCTTTGTTCTGACTACTAGAGCAACTAGGATGATAGTCTAGGCCCCACACAGGACATCTCTAACCCTTGACTTTTTGAGACAGGGTCTTGCTACATAGCCCAGGCTTGTCTTGAACTCATGATGCCACAATGTCTGGCTCTCAGAAGTCATTGAATAAGGAGTAGGATGTTTTCATCATGCATGGGACCCTGTCAGTGATGTGGCTGGATCTGCCTAGCATTGTGCTGGGTAGTAGGGATACCTGGGTGAGCAGGACAGAAATCCAGGGGAGGCAAGAAATACAAAGTCAAGTAATACAAGCTGGGTGTGGTGGGAGACAGCTTCCATCTCAGCACTGTGGAAGCAGAGGCAAGTGAGATGTAGGCCAGCCTAGTCTACATGTCCAGTTCCTGGCCAGCTTGGGGCTATAGGGAGCCAAAACAAAACAAAACAAGTCAAATAGTATACAAGAAGATTTCAGATGAGAATGCAGCCTATAATATAAATTTGGTCAGAAGTCATAAAGAGGACCCTGGGCTGGCCAGGGGAGATGCTGAGCTAAGACAGATGAGACAGGCTATGATGGCTGAGGGCAGGGTGCACTTGGGTTGCTCAGAGCTGCAGGATGTGGCACCTGGAAAGCTCTCCACAACTTTGAATGAAAAGAACTTCTGTTTAAAAAGGAAAATCACCGACAACAGAAAATGAATTCATAAGTTACTAAAAACTGAAGCTGACCGATAAGGAACACTGCAAGTTTATTTAAGGTCTCTGAGATCACAAGCTGCAGCCGTTGGAGGGGTAGGTACAGTATGTCCAGGAAAAATAGCCCTGATGGAAAAATCTGTTACTCATGTTCCCCTCCAGGCAGAAAAAGAGAGAAGTTTCTTGCTCAGGGCATGTTTTCTCACTTTTTAAACCACAAGTGGAAAAACAGGGTGAAAAGGGAGAGAGGCAGGCAGTGTGGGGTTCTCGAGTCTGTTTAAAGCGTGAGGCCGCAGGCACGTGCGGCTTTCTAGGTGATGGGCATGAACTAATAACTTCTCCAAGTTTGGAAAAATGAAGACAGAAAGGCCTTTGAAGTTCTTGTCTGAAGTCTGTTCTACAGATGGGGAACTGAGGCTCAGAGAAGTCAGCACCCAAAGAGCTTCAGAGTTGGGGAGTAAAAAAACCAGGATTTGCACCCAGAGCCCAAGTTCTCAAGCTCGGTCGCTTGAGACAATGTCAAAAGAAAGTGCTGGGGCTGTGTGCGCAGGCTGCTGCTGGTTTCCTTCCTGCCTTTCTGCAGAAGTTGGTTTTTGGTTTTGTTTCCTTTTCCCATTCTCTTTCCATTTGCAATTCTTTGAAAACAAAAGTGAAAGTTTTTCTCCTCCTCCTCCTCCTCCTCCTCCTCCTCCTCCTCCTCCTCCTCCTGCTCCTCCTTTTCTCTCCCACTCCTCTCCCTCCTCTATCTCCTGCTCTACCTGTTCCTCCCCCTTCTTCCCCTGTTCCTTCCCCTCCCTCCCTCCCTCCATCCCTCCCTTCCTCCCTCCCTCCTCCTCCTTTTTTCTTGCCCAGGATCCTTACTATGTAGCCCAGTGTGGCCTTAAAATAAAATGGAGAATCTTGATGAAGGAAGATTTCAAGCACACAAGAGATGCCAGCTGTCGCTAGTATCATGATATTTCTCTTAGATTTTGGTAATCTATAAAAATCCCTTATCCCCATCCATGGGCAATTTATTTACTGAAGAAGGTAGGCTGTTTATCATATCAATTATCCTATCCTACCACCCAGGTTTGCTGGCTGGGTTCCTAAATACCATTTTCCTAGGGTGTCATTTAACACAATTCCTCTGTCTACTATGGCTCCTTCGGGCTTTAGAATCAGGTTTGATGTTTTGGTAAAGACCCTCTCCTCCACCACCACCTGAAGCCTGTGCATTATTTCATTGGAGGCATTTCTTTCTGCCTGATAGAATGCCAATGCGCATGGCCCAGATCACTGGGGTTGCCACAGCCTGAGTTTCTCGTTCTGCCAGCCCTTACTTACTAGCTAGAACATCTCTGTGTGGACAGATGTTCCTATATTCCTGTGTCTGCTCAGTTCTACTGAATGATGTCCAATCATCCAGGAATATCATGCATTCAGGAAACAGAAGTTGCTTGATTTTGTACCTTTACAAATCAGTTCTTAAGATACTGAGTTACAGCACCTTATTTCCCTTTGGAGCTAGGCTCTCGTTATGTAACTCGAGCTGGCTTTGAACGCTTGATGTTCTTGGCTTAGCTTCCACAGTGCTGGAATTACAGATGTTCAGCACTAATCCCAGAATGAGTTGGTACTCTTGATGGTGGCCAACATACTTTTTAGCAGCATTGACACTAAAATGTGTTCTATGTGGCTCAATCCATTAAAATCATGGCCTTTAGCTGGGTCCAAGACATCACATCTAAGTCAGGTCTCGAGTCTTCTGACATGGCCCCACTAATCTTTCAAAGTTTCCTTGTTATCTGGTTGGAAAGACACGTTTATACTAGCCGAGATATGCAACATCTTTGGCTGCTTTTGGTTTCATTAAGAAAGATTGGGGCTTCGGAGATGGCTCAGTGGGTAAGAGCGCTTGCTGTACAAGCATAAGGACCTGAGTTCAAATTCCCAGCACCCTCGCAGCTTGGTGTGGCCATTTACCCCAGCACTGTGGGGCTTGGAGGCAGGAGTATCACTGGGGCCTGCTGGCTACTAAAGTTCCAGGAAGGACCTTATCTCAAGAGAAGGCAGACAGGGAAAAAGCAGGACCCAGCATTCTCCTCCGGCCTGTGTGCACCTATACACACCTGTGCATATATATTACACACATACACCACACACACATCCATAATACAAGGAGAAGATTAAATTATTATTTATACCTGAGAGGTGCATACTCTATGTATTTCAACATTGTATAAGCAGCTACCAAGATATAGAACATTTCTAGAAAGCTATTGGTGATATTTTTTGTCATCGTTCAGATTTATAACAGAATGGATTGCTATTTTTCTTTTCTTTTTTTTTTTTTCCTTTTTTCTTTTCTTTTTTTTTTTTTTTGGTCTTTTTGAGACAGGGTCTTCCTGTAGCCCCAGCTGTACTGGAACTCACTCTATAGACCAGGCTGGCCTTGAACTCACAAAGATCCGCCTGCCTCTCCCTCCCAGGTGCTAGGATTAAAGGTGTGTGCCACCACTCCCGGATGGATTGCTATTTTTCTATCCTAGAACTTGATATAAATGGACTTACAGAGAATGCACTCTTTTATTTAAATTTATTTATTTTTTTTATGCGTATGAGTGTACTGTCTGCATGTAGGTTTGTGCACCTGAGTCGTGCAATGCCGCAGAGGTCAGAAGAGGGTNTCTTTTTTTTTTTTTAACTTTTTTTTTATTAATTTTTATTTATTTCTGTATGTGTATGAATGTACTGTCTGCATGCAAGTTTGTGCACCTGTGTCGTGCAATGCCGCGGAGGTCAGAAGAGGGCATCAGATTCCCCTGGAACTGGAGTTCTCCTGGAATTGGAGTTTCAGACGGTTCTCGGCCACCATGTGGGCGCTGGGGATCGAACCCGGGTCCTCTGCAAGAGCGGTCGGCGCTCTTAACCGCTAGGCCATCTCTCCAGCCCGAGAATGCACTCTTAAGTATGGCTTTACCCACTCAATAAAATAATTGCTTTTATTTAGTCATAGTGTTGACTATATTAATTGTTTATTCATTTCATTGCTGTGTAATATTCCAGTGTATGGGTGTATTATGGTCCCTTGTTAATAGAGAACTGGGGTATTTCTAATTGGAGGGTATTAAAAATAAATGTTAAGAATGTTTTTGACAAGGTTAGTGGTGTACCCTTAGATTATTTATATATATATATATGCTTAGTTCTCATCAATAATAATGGAAGAGATGAGCAAATATCTCATAGGGTACATGTATTTTTAATTTTTTTATTAAAAGAAGTTCCCGTAAGATGTTACCTTTTTTTTTTTTTTTTTGGTCTTTTTGAGACGGGTCTCCCCTACCAGTAACCAGTAAGAGGTCTGGCTATCCTATAATTTCACCAAAACTTGGAATGACACGTCTCTGTCCCTTTCCCCCTCCTCCTCCCTCCTCCCTCCTCCTCTTTCTTCTGTTGGCTTTTGTTCTATAGTCCTCACTAGCCTGGAACTCACTGTGTAGCCCAGGCTGGTCTCATACTTGTGATCCTCCTGCTTCACCTTGCCAAGTGCTGGGATTACAAGCCTGTACCACCACTCCCAGCTAGCTGTTTTTTAAAATTATTACGTGTGTGTGTGTGTGTGTGTGTGTGTGTGTGTGCTACAGCAGAGGTCGGAGGACAACATTCAGGAGTCAATTCCCTCATTCCTCTATGTAATCCCCTGGAGATTGAACTCAGGTGGCCAGAACTGCACAGTTCTTTACCAGGTGAGTCCCACGTGTTCTTTTTTTTTTTGAGACAGGGTCTCCCTATAGCCCCAGCTAGCCTGGAACTCACTCTGTAGATCAGGCTGGCCTTGAACTCACAGAGATTGGCCTGCTTGGGCCTCTTGAGTGCTAGGATTAAAGGCGTGCACCACCATGCCGGGTTTAAAGACAGTTCTTAGCCTCCATGTGGGTGCTGGGACTTGAACCCCGGTCCTCTGCAAGAGCAGTTGGCGCTCTTAACCACTGAGCCATCTCTCCAGCCCGCCATGTGTTCTTTTTTTTTTTTTTTTGTCTTTTCGAGACAGGGTCTCCCTGTCACTCTGGCTGGCCTGGAACTCACTCTGTAGACCAGGCTGCTGTAGACCAGGCTGGCCTTGAACTCACAAAGATCCGCCTGCCTCTGCCTCCACCCCCCATGTGTTCTTAATATAGTCATACCAACCACAACGGAGGAGCAGAGACCACACTACTGAGTGACTATTTTTTTCATGAGTACAGGTTTAAATAATTATAGTGAGAACAATTATTTATATACTACTTATATATTCTACACCAGACTCAGTCTCCATCCTGTATAAGTACAAACCTCATAAACCTTTGAGGTAGGGACTATTATTATTATTATTATTATTATTATTTCCATTTACAAATGAGAAAACTGAGGTTCAAAGATGTTCTTAACTTACAGAAAGTCACACTGCTAGGCCACAGGGTCTGCAGGGGGCTGAGCCTCCACAGAGCTCTGAAGTCCAGGCTCCTGGTGGTCAGGCTCTTCTGCCTCTCAGAATTCTCCCTATAAATCCCCCCCCCCACCTCTCTGTAACATGTAGCGGAGAAGTACCAATGGGTATCATAGTTAAAAAGTCCTGCACTCTTTCATGTGAAGGACCTTGATGTTGTTAGAGTTTCCCTCTACTTCAATTCATCTTCTCTGAGCTTGGATATTTTCCTTTTTATCTGCACATCTCCAGGTTTTGATCTCTTTGCTCAAGTGCTTCCTATTTTGAGCAGCTTTTATTCTTTCTGCTGTTGCATAACTTTTCTCTAAGTCCTGATCTCGGGGACTTGAGTAGATATTATATCAAAAAGTTTTTCTGAGGTAATAACAGAAACCAAATGGGTAATCACTATGATAGTTTATACTGACCCTTAATTTGATAGGATCTATAATCACCTAGGAGACAAGCCCCTAAAATGCCTGTGAGAGATGATCTAGATTAGACTAGTTGAGGTGGGAAGACCTACCCTAAATGTGGGGAGCACTGTGGGTTGGGATCCTAGACTGCATAAAAAAGGAGAAAGTGAGGCAAGCACCAGCACTCATCTCTCTCTGCTTCCTGACTGTAGATGCCATGTGACCAGCCACCTTGCAGTCCTGCTGACCTGCCTTCCCCAGGGACTGTGTCCCTCAAACTGTAAGCCAGAAGAAACTCTTTCTCCCTTAAGTTGCTTCTTGTTGGGTATTTGGTTGCAACAATGCACAAAGAAGCTAATATAGTCACTTGAATATTACTGATCTTTTTTTTCTTGATATCAAGAGCTAAGGCAATTTTAGGTTGGTGAAGTTCGCCATAAGCAATGTCACAAGGGTCCCAGTTTCTGCCATTTTTCTATTTAGCATGTTTCCCACAAATGACACTAATGCAAAAAGGCTGCCACTCTTCCAGGCATATGTCCTCCCTGCTCTTTGTTTTTGAAGACTGGAGAACTTTTCCTTGTCTGCATTGGCTGCAGTTGGGTCACATGTTTCTGAGCCCATCCATGACAGAGGAATTAGACCACCGGACACACATTAACCCCAGCATCACAACCACTGTGTGGATCTAATGGGCAGTCCTGAGCTGTCAGTCCTTTGAACCCTCAAGGTAGTCAGAATCCGTAAAGTGGCTGCATCCATTCCTGAGTAGCCACAGCCATGTACCCAGTGCTACACAACTGCTATCATCTTCTGTGAATTCTAAGACGTGAAACAAGTTGAGAAGCCTTGGTTCAGAGGCTAGCCAGGATTTCCCCAGACAAAAATGGGACATGCCACTGATTTCTTGTACCAAATCAGGGGCTGGAAGGTGGAAGAAATGGCTGTGAGAAGCAGGCTTGGAAAACAAGTGAAGGCCCAGGGAATAAACACAGCCAATGATGACACCACATCACTCCCTGCGACTATCACGCCTGTGGCCAGCCCACCTCCTCCACCAAGGTTCTGCTTCCAGACTTTCTGTATTACTTACTTTTCTCATCACTGTGATAAAATACCTGATATTGAAGAAGCAACTTACAGGAGGAAAGATTTAACTTGGTGCACAGTTTCAGAAGGGAGGGTGTGGTGGAAGGCTCTATGGAGCAGAATGTGGAGCTCTTCACAGTGTGGCCAGAGTGGAAGGTGGGTATAAGCCTCAAGGCCTGCCACCAGCACCTTACATCTGCCAGCTAGGCCCAACACCTCGAAGGTTCCAGAACTTCCCAATTTGGGGCAACTGGTGGGGGGACTAAGTGCTCAAAACAGGAGCCTGTTGGGCGGCAGTTCAGACTGAAGCCTTTTAGTTTCAATTCAGGGTATAGAAGCATATAGGCCTCAGGCCAGCTAAATTCAATCATGGAGCAGAGTGCCTTCCTAGCCCCTTGAGAGCCGGGAGAGGGGGGCGCATACCGAGACCCACCTTTCCGCCATTTGCTTGGTGGGCACTCCAGAAGAATGGCTGGAAGTTAACAGAATGAATATGGTCAGCACTGAACAAGGACCATGGCAAAGCCCTTTGGGGAGACTTCCTGCGGCTATTTCAGTTGACCTCTGAGTGAGGCAGGCCTGGTTGAAATGCATGCACAACCGGAAGTCTGGTCCAGTCTGTCCGCAGGGAATCACCTTGACAAGAAGATAGCCCGGGAGCTTCAAACACCCTCTAAGTGATGAGTTCTGCTGTCTGCCCCAGAGACAGGACAGTTCCATGGTCTTTGGTGGCTACAAGACTCACTGAGACAATTCAACTCAGGCTAAATCACATTTAAGTTAATAACCACGGATTTAGAAGGCCACTGTGCAAAGGCCTGGGGCATTGAGATGAAAAAGAGAAAATGCAGAGTAAGGTTTACTCTTCCTGCCTTTGCCCTTGCTTAAATGGAAAAATAAAGGCGTTGGTAATCTCTCTCCAGTTTATCTAAATGAAATTTTGCACATTTATGGCATGGATATAACTCAACGGCTGAAATAAACTAAATAGTAAACAAGGAGGTGCTGGAGAGATGGCTCAGCAGTTAAGAGCTCTGGCTGCTTGTTCCTGCAGAGGATCCAAGTTTGGTTCCCAGCATCCACATGGTGTCTAATAACTGTTCATAACTCTAGTTTCGGGGGATGAAACGCCCTCTTTTGGCCTCCATGAGTATTGTACAACATAGATCAACTTAGATACATGTAGTCAAAGCATTCATATATACGAAATAAAAATAAATTTAAATAGATTTTAAAATGGAGAAACCTGAGTATGAAGGTAAACAGTACAGGATTGAAAGAAGTAACTACAGTCAGCTATTTCTGAAGCATGAGATTTTAGTGCATGGCAGCTGGGCCATGCATCACTACGGCACTTGGACTTGAACCAATGCTCTCCATCAACCTGACTGAACTATGCAAGGAAATTCCACATCACTTGAGATGACAAACATTTTCTGTAGGACTAAAACTCGCTTTCAAGTCTGGCTCTAAAAACATAAACCAAATGCATACTGATAAAGTACAGAATACACTTCCCTAATGTGTTCATTCAAGAACAACCCGTGTCCCAAGTATCATGGCCCTTCATGAAGTCATGGTGATTGGACAGCTTCACTAATAGATAGATAATGTGAAAACAATTAAGAAGCACATAGTTTGGGCTAGTGGATGAGTATAAATCAGAAGGTATCGGCTAGGATTCTGATTTACAGTGTCAGCAAAAATTGTCACAATCTTTCTGCAATACCAAGATCTTTCCAGCAGCAGTACTGCAAGTTATTTAGCATACAGAAATTCTACACAAATGTTATATGAATAAAGACGTTTATTTAATAGCACCGCCTTGGCAAAACTCAGACCAAGCTAAATATCCATTAGTTTGGGATTGATGAAAATTGTGGTACACTGAGTACACAGTAGTTTGAAAAATAATGAAATACACTGTATGTTAGACACATTAGCAAGGAAATTAGTACATTTCAGGAAAACTGTACTGTATGAGCTCACCTCTGTAGACACTCATATTATAATAATGTAATTAATATGTGGGTCACTGTATGTTTAGAAAATATCAGGAGACCTAGTTATATCAGGTGACCCAGTCATACCACTCCTGGGTATATACCTACTAAACTCATCCTATTGCAGAGATATGTACACAACCATGTTTACTGCAGCTCTTTTCACAATAGCAAAGAGCTGGAAGCAAGTGCCCCTCAGCTGATGAGTGGATAGAGAAAATGTGGTACATCTACACAACGGAGTTCTATGCAGTAGTAAAGAAAGATGACATCATGAAATTTGCAGGTAAATGGATAGATCTAGAAGCTGTTACGCTAAGTGAAGTAACACAGTCCCAGAACACAAACTGTGTATGGGGTCCCTCATTTGTGGATCCTAGCACCAAATCCTTATTTGTAAGGCAAACTAATTTTTTCTTTTTCTTTTTTGGTGAATATAATACCTGATGCTACTATTAAAAAGTATATTAAGGGGCTGGAGAGATGGCCTAGCGGTTAAGAGTGCCAACTGCTCTTGCAGAGGACCTAGGTTCGATCCCCAGCACCCACATGGCGGCTGAGAACTGTCTGTAACTCCAATTCCAGTAGAACTCCAGTTCCAGGGGAATCTGACGCCCTCTTCTGACCTCTGCGGCATTGCATGACACGGGTGCACAAACCTACATGCAGACAATACATTCATACACATAAATAAAAAAGGAATGCAAGTTCCAGTTTAATTAAAAAAATAAAAAAAGTATATTAAAACATACATCAACTTGGTATGTAATTTAGGAATGTAAAATAATATTTCTTTTTACCTGCATACAACTCTACTGTTAAAGGGTGAATCCCTGGGTGTGGTAGTGCACGCCTTTAATCCTAGCGCTTGAGGTAGAGGCAGGTGGATCTCTGTGAGTCAAGGCCAGCCTGGTCTACAAAGTGAGTTTCAGGCCAGCTGGGGCTACAGGGAGACCCTGTCTCAAAAATGCGAAAAAAAAAGGTGAATCCCTAAACATGTTTTGGAATTAACCTATAGTTTATTTTCAGACATTGTAATTTTGGTATATATGTGGAGTGTATACATGCATCCTTATGAGTAATTTAAAATTAAAGAGAAAAACAACAACAAAAAAGACTTGTTCAAAGAACTGACTAAAACAGTAATGCATGAGCTCTGGCAGGGTGGGGGCATGGAAGGGGGAGTGGGTCTAAAGTTGATGAAGAAATGTATGAAATGTGCAAAAGTTCAATAAAAAATTAAGGAAAAAAAGAGAAAACATCAGATGATTTTTTTTTACCCTTAAACAGCCATTAGGACCCACCTAGGTCATCAGTCACATTGACAAATATATGTTATTTAATGATAACTATGATTCTTAAGAGAACACAAACATTACCTTCTTCTTAGAGTAATCATGTCAATAATGACTAACGGTTGTTAGTAAGTGGACATTTACTACACACTAGCACCGTACAAGTGGATATCAAATGAAATCAGTGCTCCGTGTTCCAGAAAATTCTACACAAAGGTCTAGATCAAAGGGCCTTGTTTTCTGTTTTGTTGAGACAAAGTAGCTGATAGAGCTCAGGCTAGTCTTGAACTCAGAGTCTTTGCACCTGAGTGTTAGGATTATAAGTCCATGTCACTATATCTGGCTTGAATCAAATGTTTTGAATAGAAAGTTATACAAAATGACAAATAGTATACACATTCTTATGATAAAAATTTACTCAGAATTATTAAATTAAAAATATAGACATCTCTCCCATCATTCATTTATACTTCTCAGAGTACAAAATATTTTTGATTTTGCATGTATGTTTCTAGCCCCATCCACTCATCTACATGAATACACATGACTTGGATTTATCTATACCAATATAAACATACACATATGCATGTCCATATGTATGTGTGTAAGCATATATACACATATAGACACACATACATATAAAATATAATGCTTTCCACTTTGTTTTCCCTGAAAATATAGCACAGATCATTTTCTGGGTTGAGATCTCATAGAATTCTATATTACAGAGTGCCATTGTTTCATTCCTGTGCTGTGATAAAATATCCTGACCAAAGCCACTTAGGGAGACAGGATTTAATTTATTTTTACAAAATTTTTAAATTTAATTTAATTTTATTTATTTATGTGTATGAATATACTGTCTGCATGCAGGTTTGTGCACCCGTGTTGTGCAATGCTGCAAAGGTCAGAAGAGGGTGTCGCATTCCCCCGGAACTGGAGTTCTCCTGGAATTGGAGTTACGGACGGTTCTTAGCCACCATGTGGGTGCTGGGGATCGAACCCGGGTCCTCTGCAAGAGCGGTTGGTGCTCTTAACCACTAGGCCATCTCTCCAGCTCCAGGATTTAATTTCAATCACAATTCTGGGTTATAGGCCATCATATAGCAGGGAAGTCAAATGCAGGAGCTTGAAGTGGCTGGTCACATCACACCCACAGTTAAGCAGAGAGCAGGAATTCACGTACGTCTGTAGGCTTGTTTTCTCAACTCTCGCTTTTTTTTTGAGACAGGGTCTTCCTATAGCCTCAGCTGGTCTGGAATGGAACTCAATATGTACGCCAGGCTGGCCTCTGTCCTTCTTGAGTGCTGGAACTAAAGGCATGCGCCACCATACCAGGTGTTTCTCTTATACAGTCTAGGACCCCAGCCAGGGAATGGTGCCCTTCAGTTAACATAATATCTTTATTATCCCCACAGACCTGCCCACCGGTCAATCCCCCATGGAGACTTTCTACCCAAGTGATTCTACATGTGTCAAGTCTATTGTTCAGAGCCATCACATAGGGGGACTACCATTTAATTCATTTATCTGTTTTCCCTCACTGGTTTGCTATTTTAAATAACGATGCAATAAAAATCCCTCTTGAAATAAATATCTGGTCAAGAGGGACATATACCTCTTGATTCATATAACAAAATCATTCTATAAACAAGCTGAGATTAACTGTAATATAATTTTTCTTAGGATTCTTTTTGTTATTTTAATAGCTGGTACTTTTCTTCTTAAACTACAATTTACGTCCAAAACGACAGCTCCAGAGAAAGTAGACTGTTTTGCTCCTTGTCCACCTGTGCCCCTTTTCTAAGCCTAGGGAACAATCTGCAGAAGAGGGGGCGTGGTAGAATGTAAGGGCTGCAGTTGGGGTAAATGGTGAAACTACAGCAACATATTCTGGACACTTATTTGATCAACATGATTGTACATACAAGCCCCTCCAGCTGGATGGCGGGAGCCTTGGGCTGTGTAGGTTTGGGCACAACTGCTTGCAAATTGGTTTTACATGAAGGATGCTTGTACTCATAACTTATTATTTACTGTTAAATAAAATGAAAATAAAATAAAATAAAATGGTACATTTAAAAATAAAAAACAAAAACAAAAACAAAAAAACCCCTACAATTTATTAGGTTCTTGTCAGGACATTTAAATCTGGGATGTGCTCTGGAGATCAAATCCAGGATCTAGTGCATGAGAGGCAGTGACTGGAGCATTAAAATAAACTGTCAGCCACCGTTTTGTCTGAGTCGGGTCCTCACTATGTATTCCAAACTGGGCTGGCATTCACACCATAGCCCAAGCTAGCCTCAAATTCAGTGTCCTTCTGTCTCAGCCTCTCAACTCCTGGGATCACAGACTTGTGCCACCGCACTTTGTCTGACCACAGTATTTTGAGACACCGCATGGCCATGGTTGGAAGAGGAGACCTAGAGTCTAAGTGGTCAGGTCACGCGCTCTGGGTAACACAAGCAGTAAGGAATGAGGCAAGGACTGAAAGCCCACTGTCTCACTCTGTCGACCTTAGATCTCACAGGACACTTAAGGGACACACATAGAACTGTCCATCTCACTGAACGGTCTGTTAAAACAGACAGTTGTCATTCAATGGCTGTATAATGAATGGAAGTTTTTTGGTTTTTTTCTTTCTCTTTGTAAACAGAGTTGGCTACCTTCTGGAGTTGATTAAAGAAAAAAAAAAAAAAAACACGCCGGGCATGGTGGCGCACACCTTTAATCCTAGCACTGGGGAGGCAGAGGCAGGTGAGTTCAAGGCCAGCCTGGTCTACAGAGTGAGTTCCAGGCCAGATGGGGCTATAGGGAGACCCTGTCTCGAAAAGACGCCCCCCCAAAAAAAAGAAAAGAAAAACCACTCAGTCAAAAAATAAAAAAGAAAAATTCCAAAAAGGATTTTTCGGTAAAATCTTATGAGCTCAGTGGCAGCCATATCTGGCATAGATACCTAGAAAGTATAATATATACAAATCCTACAGAAGAAAGCATCCCGTGAATATTGCATCCACTGATGCTTAAGATTCCTATGTCCCAGGAAAACTGCTCTAAAGCACTTTAGCTTTGGTATTGGCTTGTTTGTTAAAAATAAATGCATTTTTCTCTTTAGTAAATATTTGCAAAATACCTAGTATTAAGTTTGTTACCAAGGTTACGAGTCTGTCATTGTTTGAGGTTGATAATTAAACACGGTAACTTCCAGGTTCCAGGGTCAAACTCTCTTTACATTGCTTCTGTTTGCAGAATTCTGAAAAGTTTGCACACAGCTAGGAGTGAGGGAAAGCAAGTTTTTAATTAAACAATAAAGGCGGTTGGGGGG
>VZQC01010158.1:778453-808443 GCA_009823505.1 Rhizomys pruinosus
TATATATATATATATATAATCAACCTGCATGGTATTCTTCCTGTATGAGCCTTCCAAAACTTCCCAGAATGCAAATGAATCTCCCAGATGGAGTTGTAGAAATGCTGTGTGCACTGGGAACCCAGTGTCTTCCTGTACCTCGGGCTGGAAGTGGATATCAGAAATGGCCTCCTACCAGCTGTACCTTCCTACACCATCTACTCCAGACTCACTAAAATGTGCAGCAAACATGCTCATTTGTCCACTGGAGCTCACATCAGGATCCAGACAATGTGCAGACCCAAGTCCCTCCCTACCTCCTACTAATATCTGGCCTGGGTGGTGAAAATCGGCAGAGCAACAAATAGATTCATAAAGCTGATGATGCTAAAAGCTATAGAGAAAAATACGGTAGGTAAGAGAATGGTGATGAGTTGTATTCTGGGTATGTGACTTCTCAAGCGAGCCCTGCAGGATGGGAAGGTAAGAAGAGCGTTTTGGGGGTGGGGAGAGTGGCTGGGATAAGGTTGAAGGCAGAGAACATTCCAAGGAGGTCAGCGAAGGCTTAGAGGCTGGTCTGTGCAGGCTGGCCGGGGAGACAGCTTGGTCAACATGGGTGAGGGACAGAGGGACAGAGGGACAGCTTTAGGAGTTAAAGCCAGAGGTGAGGTGTTGGCTGGGCCTTGAGGGGGTTGGGAGGATCCCCGTGGGGTACCGATCATGGGTCCTTACAGGGGCAGTAAAGGTACCGATCATGGGTCCTTACAGGGGCAGTAAAGGTACCGATCATGGGTCCTTACAGGGGCAGTAAAGGCAATCTGTTTTCAGCTTCTAGAAGAACAGTGACTGGGCAGGGCAGTGGCTTGTTCTGACTACTTTGCAATGATCTCTGTGGGTCAAGGTTGAGAAGAGTTTGCAGGGGAGGATGGTACCAGACCAGGTCCATCAGGAAAACTGCTGCAAGGTCCAGCGAGGGCAGGAAGCGATCTGGCCCACACTAGTGGTGCTGAAGATGGCGAGAAGGGGAGGTGGAGCCGGTCAGAGGAGTGATGGTGTTTCCACCTGGGCACCCGGAAGGATGAGCTGCCAGTCACCATCTTCCGATGGGAGTGGGTTTTATTTGGAGCAGGCGTGGTGAAGATCGAGAGTTCAGGTGTGCACGTGACAAGTCTGAGATGCTGATCACTCAAGGAGCGGGGGCAGATCAAAATACAAGTCTGGCTATCAGAAACAGTCAATGTCCTAGAAAGCACGCTCCGAAGACGGGGACTCTGGTTTTCTCCTGTGTCTCCACAATTTAGATTCAAGCTGGAGTATAACAGGCTCTTGGTGAACATTTGTTGAATGAATAAAAAAGTAGTTCCTACACTTCCATCTTTATGTGTGTGTAGGAACATGTGTGCCCACATGGACATATTTGTGGAGCCCAGAAGATGTCAGCTGTCATCCCTCACACACTGTCTACCTTGTTTTACGCATAGAGTCTCCCACTGGTCTGGAACTTACCACCTAGGAGCAGGCCATTCAGCTCCAGAGACCCACTTGTCTCTGCCTCCCAGGTGTTGGGATTACAAGTGCAGGCCTCCATCTCACACACACACACACACACACACACACACACACACACACACAAATCATAAGTTCTGGGCATTGAACTCCAGTCTTTGTGCTTGCAAGGTGAGCACTTTGCTGACTAAGCTATCTCTCCTATCCCTACACTTTCAATGGCTTCCCACCACGCTGGGAGCAAATCCCAGAACAACAGGGTGCTGTGGGATCTAACCATTGCACTCTCCCCAGACTCACCCCTTAGGGTGGTGGTGATCGAACCTCTGCACTCTCTCTGAACCAACCTCCGTGTTTCTTGCTGCCTTCAGCCACTCTGGTCACCTCTCTCTTCCTCCAACCCTCCACACTGTTCCCACCATGGTGTCTTTGCAGTCCTCATCCCTTGAATCACAGCATCTGGGTATTTCAACTTTAACAAAAGGAGGCTGAGGCAGGGGGATCACTTGAGCTTGGGAATGTGAGGTTTGCTTGGGCCAACAGAGGGAGACTCTATCGCAAAAAATAAACCCAAACAAAATTCCACTCTGGAAAAAAGCCCCAACTCTCACTGCCACCTCCCCCCTCCCTAGCCCCCGGTATATGGTCCATGGATGAAGGTGGGGACCACTTACAGGTGTCATTTTCTGGGATCCCAAGTACCAAAAAAAAAATATCTGGGAGAAAAAATATTGCTTGAAAGAAGTGCCCAATAAATCATGAGTGCTCCCAGCAGGGAGGGAAGGTCAGTAATAAACTCGTATCTGGTATTCCAGACACCATTCCTAGCACTGTCTGTGTCTACACAGGGAGTAATCTTCACCACCAACTTGATGGGATTTAGAATCACCTAGGAGACACACTTCTGGGCATGTCTATGATGGTGATTTTAGACAGGTTTAACTGACCTGAATCCAGGCAGCACCATCCCATGGGGTGTGGCCCCAACTGAGCACCAGGATTCATCTCGCTGCTTCTGACTACAGACATGAAAGGATTGGCCACCTTGGGCTCCTGTCGTCTTGACTGTCATGATGTAAGCCGTGAGCTACGTCCTCCTTTAAGCTGCTTTTACCCACATCTTCTGTCACAGCAATGAGACACGTGCATATATATATTCAGTTTTCTCTCACACTTACCTAGGACGTGAGTACACTATGGACCAACCTTCCCCATTTACCAATATAAAAATGAAGCACAGAGGGACTGAGCAGCTTGCTCACAGTGACATTCATGAAACAGAGGTGGGACTTAAACTTGGGCAGTGTCTGCACACTAACCCACTGAGACACTCAATGCTGATACATCATGCCGACGTGAACCTGTCCATGACTTGACTGTTTGGGATAAGTGGGTTGGGTGGGGTGGGGGAGATGTGCTTATAGATGCCTGCATATTTGTAGTTAGTTAGATTTTAATTTCTTCATTGAAGACTTTGTGTTCTTTTCAAATGGAGACTCCTTGATTACACATGCCTTTAATCCCAGCACTCAGGATGCAGAGGCATGTGGATCTCTGTGATGTCAAGGCCAGCCTGGCCTACATAGTGAGTTCCAGGCCAGCTAGGGCTACAGGGAGACCCTGTCTCAAAAACCCCAGAACCAAAAACAATCAATTAAATGGAGACTCCTTAAAGAAACAAACTAGGGGGCTGGAGAGATGGCCTAGCGGTTAAGAGCGCCGACTGCTTTTACAGAGGACCCGGGTTCGATCCCCAGCACCCACATGGCGGCTGAGAACCGTCTGAAACTCCAATTCCAG
The DNA here is from genome assembly GCA_009823505.1 of Rhizomys pruinosus. Classification (NCBI taxonomy): domain Eukaryota; kingdom Metazoa; phylum Chordata; class Mammalia; order Rodentia; family Spalacidae; genus Rhizomys; species Rhizomys pruinosus. The sequence continues at coordinate 781,739 of VZQC01010158.1, forward strand.
GAGAACTCCAGCTCCAGGGGAATCCAAGACCCTCTTCTGACCTCCGCGGCGTTGCACGACACGGGTGCACAGACCTGCATGCAGACAGTACATTGATACACATACAGAAATAAAAAAAATTAAAAAAAAATAAATAAATAATTGGTGGGTGGATTCTAGAGCCCATTGAGAGATTCGCATTATTAACAACATAGTTGCTTTCAGATAAATAAAAATATAACCATACTGTCATTCAGCTTGCCTTTTGTCNGCCTTGTCAGTGGATTCAAGGATAAATTCGGTCTAATTGAATTTATCAACCCTGCTCTGACAGAAAGACTGGAGACTAGAATGTTCTAGAAAGAACTCCATGAAGGCACAAGTGAGAAAGGAAAAGGCTAGGTTTTTGTTAAATGGTAAATGAAGCTCATGCCATTCATTAGCTGAAGTAAATGAGATTTAAATTTAAACACATCTGAGCTCCTACTTGACCCGTGGACATGTGAGTTGAAAGCTGTAAATAATTTCTGCATCTGTCAAATGGGTTTGATTATATTTTTTCACATCAGTGTTGGCAGGATCGAGTAAAATGATAAATTCGAAGTACTTAGCGTTGTCTGACACTTAGAAAGATATTCATCCAGTGAAAATGATGGTACCTAATGTTCCTCGTAAGTGCTTATGATGAGCTAGGCACCCTTAGGGGACCTCTATTTCTACTCTCTTATTTTGTCCCTTCAAAGCCCTAGGAGATAGGGTCACTACATACCCATCTCACACACAGAAATGACTTTATGTCCCTTGGTCATTTTCCCAGTGACATGGCTGTGGACTAGAAATATTTGAGCTTAAAAAAGGGTTTGCATCATAGCATGTTAACTTATGGGATACCATCAGCTTTGTGCAAAGGTTCCAAATGTTTATATTTGAAAACCTACTATATCCAATCAATGTGAGTTTACAACTTTATATCAAACATAAAATACAGACCTTACTTTGTATTTATAGGTTAGCCAACTCCAAGAAACTAGGCTCAGGCAGAATACATGGCTGGATGAAGGCAGATAGCCGCAGGTGACACCTGTTCCCCCCCTTTAAAATAAAGTATGCCCAGCCGGGTGTGGTGGCGCATGCCTTTAATCTTAGCACTTGGGAGGCAGAGGCAGGTGGATCTTTGTGAGTTCAAGGCCAGCCTGGTCTATAGAGCAAGTTCCAGGACACCTGGGGCTACAGGGAGACCCTGTCTCTAAAAGACAAAAAAAAGAAAAGTATGCCCTTTTTTTTTCTTCTTAACATATTATTAAATCTTATATATATATATGACATGTGGGAGGCATGCACATGCTACAGTGTGTGTGTGTGTGTGTGTGTGTGAAGGGGTCAAAGGACAACTTTGTATCGTCAACTCCTTCTTTCCAATTTTAGATGAGTTTCTGGGGCTTAAAATCAAGTAGCCTGGTTTGCACAGCAAGACCTTCACCCTGAGTCATCGCCAGGCCTTCCTCCTGCCCCTCCTTTGTTATCTCTTAGCTAATAAACATCTAATTGTGTGGGTTTTTTGAGACAGCCCCAGCTGTCCTGGAACTCACTCTGTAGACCAGCTGGCCTTGAACTCACAGAGATCCACCTGCCTCTGCCTCCCCAGTGATAGGATTAAAGGCATGTGCCACCACGCCCAGCTTAAAGATGGTTCTTAGCTGCCATGTGGGTGCGGGGAATCTAACCTGGGTCCTCTGCAAGAGCAGTCGGTGCTCTGAAACACTGAGCCATCTCTCCAGCCCCTTAATTGTGTTTTAATGAGACAAACTCATTTCTATAAAAATATTTGCTGGCTACTACCCAAGGGCAGTAGGACGCTTGTGATATCTGGGTCTCCTGAGCAGTTGCAAATCTATGGGTTGTAACAAGGACAGTTTACCCAGACTGATCAGGACTGGGAATTTGGGCTTCATGGTCCTATGAAGTGGTGTTGAAGTTGAGGAGAAGAAAGCTTAATAGCTTCCTTTTGAAGAGACACAGCACCTTTGCTTTCATAGAGTAAACCGGGATGGCAGGAACATTAGGCTGGAGAGCGATCTAACAGAAAGCTGAGCCATAAACCATGTGGTCTCGGTATCCTCACATGTAATTCTTCAACTGGGATGGGGAGATGAAGGGGGACAAAGCTCCTGCATATTTTCAAAGTTCTAAGGGTTATTTACATGCATAAAAATGTGAGTACAATGAGTACATGAAGAAAATGATTTGACAGGCATCCATCCACCCCCTTATCATCATCTACGCAACCGACCAACCAACCAACCGACCACCCATTCATCCATCGATGTATCCATATAGCTAACAATGTTTTCAGTGTTCTAAAATATCAATATATTCAAATTTTATAATAATCCTTCAGAAAACAACTTTTCCAGGCAGGTACTTAATTGTCCATCTAGTACTTAATTGTCCACATTTTATAGCAGAAGAAAATTGAACTTCGAAGAATTCATGTGACTAACAGATACTGAGCCAGGCTAGAAGCTCCAGGGACCCTTGTCTCTACCGCTCCAATGCTGGGATTATAAATGCATAACACCATGCCTTTTTTTTTTTTTTTCCCAAGCATGGGTAAGAAGTTGAACTCAGGTCCTGTGCTTGCAAGGAACCATGTCACCCACTGAACCATCTCTCCAACCCCAGAATTGGACTCTTGAAGTCCAAGTTTCTAGATAACATTTTTTTAAATTAAATTTTTTGTTGTTTTTTCAAGACAGGGTCTCCCTGTAGCCCCAGCTGTCTTGGAATTCACTCTGTTGTAGACCAGGCTGGCCTTGAACTCACAAAGATCCACTTGCCTCTGCCTCCCAAGTGCTAGAATTAAAGGCATGCACTACCACACCAGGCTTTCTAGATAACATTTTAAAGCTGTTCTCCTAGTGCATGTTGAGTGAATGAGTGAGAGATGGATGGGTCAGATTTGATCTTGATATGTTCTTTACCTTTTAATAGTTGAAGCAAAATAAAGAGAAAAATTCAAGAATGATGTATTGTATATGCATAAATCTTACAAATGCACCAAGTAGTATATATTATTTATAGATATAAGCAGATGGGGCAAGGTCTCACTGTGTAGCCCAGGCTGGTCTTGAACTCATGGTAATCCTTCCTAAGTGCTGGGATTACAGGCACAGGGTCTTCAAGTGCTGGGGCAAAACCCTACGACTATATTACTAAGTTCTAAATTACATTCCCAGCCCTCAGGAAGGACTGTTTCCAGGAAAAGGGAAGAGGAACAAAGGAGATTTCAGCTGACTCTATGCAGTTTTATTGCAGTACAAAAAGTATTAGAGACAAACATAGCAAAATATTAATGAGATGCTTTAAAACTGGGATTTGAGAGCATCTACATTATTATTTATTTATTTATTTATTTATTTATTGTCTTTTTGAGATGGGGTCTCCCTGTAGTCCCAGTTGTCCTGGAACTCACTCTGTAGACCAGGCTGGCCTTGAACTCACAAAGATCCGCCTGCTTCTGCCTCCCAAGTGTTAGGATTAAAGGCGTGCGCCACCACCCCTGGCGGTTATGTTATTTTTTTATATAAGTCTAAAGAAGCTTTATTTTCTCTCCCTCCCTCCCTTCCACCCTTCCTCCCTCCTTCCCACCCTTCCTCCCTCCCTTTCTCCCTGCCTCCCTCCCTCCGTCCCTCTTCCCTCCCTCTTTCCCTCACTCTGAGCCTCCCTTCCTTTCTTCCAAAGTCCAGGTTGGTCTCAAATTCCTGAATTTCCCACCTCAGCCTCCTAAGTACTCAGATAACAGATGTGTGTCACCACCCAGCTCCTTAAAGTTTTTTCTTTTTTCCTTAATGCTAATATTTTAAAATTTTTATTATTTTAAATTTATTTCATGTGTATGAGTGTACTGCCTGCATGTATGTAGGTGTACATGTAGCCATGTTATGCAATGCCTGTGGAGGTCAGAAGAGGGCAGTGAATACCCTGGAACTAGGGTTGTTAGCTGCCATATGGGTGCTGGGAATTGAATCCAGGTCCTCTGCAAGAGCAGCCAGTGGTCTTAACCACTGAGCCATCACTCGGGCCCCCTTAATCCTGCTATTCATGCAAAGGGCCAAGTGTAGACCTAGCACACAGCAGCTATTTAATAACTGTGGCATTAGCCAAATTCATACAGGAAAATTCAATAAAAATATCAGTTAAAAGGAAAACAGTGATTAAAAAAAAATCCCTTTACCCAAACACAGAATTCCATAGACTAAAAATGATTAGTCTATTAGGAGAAAAGGAGACTTTTTTTACTTGCCATACCTGCCAGTCTCTTTCATAGCAAGGATCACATAGCAAGGTTACGTATGTACACATGCATAATGCATGAGGAATGGCATGTGAATGTTCACTAGTTGTTTCTCATGAGGCCTTCTTTCCATGCTGCGAGTCATATGGCCTTGCTTATAAAATTTAGAACTACAGATCTTATTCCTTATTTGAATCTTTCGAACTTTTCCACAACGACCAACTGGGACAACCCAAATATAACGTTCAGAATAAACCTAAGTAGGAGATGAACAAGGACGTTGTTTGCGCTGTGCTCCGCCAAGGAAAGATGGAATGAGAAAACAAACACTCATTTGAAATGGTAGCAGAGTCCGTTCTTAACCTGATGTTTGCCAAGCTGGGCAAGGAAAGTTCAAAAATGTTTTTCCAAAGATCACGAGACAGATCCTGTGACCTTCAAGGATGTGGTTCTTCCAGAAATGTATTAATGTTAAGTCAGGGGCTGAAAAATGAAGGTTGATTTGCTTTTCAGTGTGTGGATAAGTGGGTATCTTGGTAACTAGTACTTAAATCCATAGCTACCCAGCCTCTTCAACAGAGGGTAGCAACAGCCAGGTGATCGCTCCGAGGGTCGAGCCATTTTTAACAGCTGAATTCTATATCCTCCTGTCCACTTGCTCTTCCCTCCACTTCCTTCCTGCTGGTCCTGATTTAGTTCTGGCTTGGGTCCCCCACCTGCCGGCAGGCTCTTGTAGAAGACGCTGTGATGTACTGCCCAGACTGATCCAGCCCAGCTGTTGGGAGCACCATGAGCTGAAGGCTCTCAGCTCCCTCTGGGAGTTCTCCTTCCCTTACGGAGAGCTGCCTCCTGCAAGCCTGTCCCTGCTTTCAGGGGAGTAGTCTTCACTGATGGGCTGGCTAATGGGACCAGGGAGAAGCGCAGTGCATTTGTTCTAGCTTGGGGCTTGGGACAGCTTGGCTTCAGAGCTCTGTGAAGTCAGCTGTGGCCTCGCTGAGCCTGAACTGCAACTAAACATGTCCATTTGTTAACCCCGTGCTGTCCTGGTTCCTTATACAGGGGCTGATCTGCAGAGGGATGCTAATAAACTTCCTGCTTGTTAATCCCATTTCTTCTGTCTGTCTGCTAAGGAGTGCTATCCGCAGCAGTGTTTACACTGTTCCATGATGCTTGGATTGCTCTACGTGGCTTTTGTGGGTGATAAATGGGCGGCTTATAGGCCCATTCTGACCAGTGATCTGTGAGAAGTAAGCCCCTTGGAGGTCATTTTCTTCACTTCCAGACCCCGAAGGATACCTCACTTTAAATCATGGCAACTGGCATTGTTCCTGAACATTCTACAGGCCTAAAAGACAGCGATGAAGTGACCTTACTGCTGCCCTGTGGCTGGCTAGACACCATGGCAAAATCCAAATCTTCATTTCCTTAAGTCCCTGTGACCCTGGGGTGGTCTGTTGTCACTAACCTAACCTCCTTCATCCTGACTTACACCTTCACCACCTCCTAAATCCTCTCCTCTTCCGGCCTCCATTCTTCCAACTTTTTGCAATTGACCTCAGCACTGCGGGCGATGGTTCTAAGTCAGCATCTCCCTCTCCTACAGGCCTGAAGAAACTGTCAAAATTCTGAAGTACAGCACTACCCAAGGCCAGGTGTTATTCTCAATCATTCTGTCTTTCTGCTCTTCAAGCTATTAAGAAACCCAGTTTTAGGGGTGGAAATGACTCAGTGTTTAAGAGTATTTGCTGAATCTTCCACTCAGGTTCAGTTCCCAGCACCCACGTGATGGCTCACAACTGTCTATAATTCCAGTTCTAGGGGATGTGACACCCTCTTCTGGCTTCCTCTGGCATCAGGTGCCCACGTGATGTACTTGCATACATGCAGGCAATGACTAAAATCTTTTTTCTACCTGTCCTTTTAAAGCCCAGCACCTTCCTTCTCCAGGAAGCCTCTTTGGCTGTCCAGTCTTTCACTGGGGTCTTGTTCTGTGTAGGTGCTCTCTGCACTTCACCTGAAGGCAAGTCCCTTCCTGGAGTTTTATTCCTTAACTTTCCTCTGTATTTGACAACGTTTCTGAAGGGCAGGAGGAGAGCCTGTTGCTAACCCTTGGTGCAACAGCTGGGATACCACAGGAATTTGTTAATTATTTTAGGTATAAGTGAATGAGTAAATTAATGGATCAACTTGTAATGTGCACGATTATGTTGTAAAACATGTTTAAAAATGGGTGCAGGTGAATGCGTATGCATGGTGTGCGGGGAGGGAGGGAGGGAGGGCGGGAGGGAGGGAGGGAGGGGGAGAGAGAGAGAGAAAGAGAGAGAGAGAGACCAGAGTAGGATATCAAGAAACTTCCTCTACTGCTCCCCACCTTATTTCCTTGAGACAGGGTTCCCCACTGAACCAAAGCTCTCCATTTTGGCTGGGCTCGCTGACCAGTGAGCTCTGATTCCTACTGCTGGGTTAGTATGCCGCCAACCCTAATTTTCCATGTGACTGCTGAGGATTTAAACTTAGGACCTCATGCTTGTACAACAAATACTCTTACCCAGAAACCCGAAAATGCTTCGGAGTCCAAGATTTATGTATGGGCTTAATTAAAGGAGGGTCCGTGTCTGTGTAAGGGAGTACACTGCAGACACCCATGGTCTGACCCACACTCTGCCTTAGGAAAGCCCGCCTTCTTTCTCAATGAACACTCACCCAGTGAAGATTGCAATTTAGTTTCCAGACAACTATTCTCAGGTATGAAAACAATAGCAGTAGTGTCAGGGACTTTTTATCCCAGACATTGTCTGAGTTCAATGTCGAGGACTTTATATAACCAAGGGCCAACAGTGATTAAGCATTTGCTTATGGCTTCGAGGTATTAAGTGTTTTGTGAACATCATCTCATGAGTGTCCCCCAGTCTCCTAATGCAGTTACCCCACCTCTTCCCTGTTACCCAGGAGGAAATTCAGAGAGGGGAAGTAATTCACTCAAGGTCAAGTTGGGTCACTTCAAGTCTGCAGACTCTCCATGTCCTGAACTGTGTGCTTTCTCTTCTGTGCCAGCTGCCTGCCCCAGGGGAACTGACCCAGCCTCTTCTAGTCACTTAAATATCACAGATTCTATTCAAGTGGCCTCCTCTTGGAGCAAAGACTCCAAGGTTTGCAAGCAATTCTACCTTTCGGACTCTGGTGAGAAGTAGAAAAATTTAACCCCAAGTAATAAACTCAGGCTTTGTTAGAACTCATCACACTTAATAAAAAGCAAAAGGTGTAGATCTTTTCCCAACAATATTCTCCCATAATTGTCTACCTCACTGTTTGAGCTAAGTAATGACCATAAAGCTAAGTAATGACCAACCCATCCAGGAGAGACATAAGCAGGAAGAAGTTTGAGAGTTTAAATTAAAGGTGAGTTCTGAAGACGGGTACTTGAGCCAAATTCAAGCCTTCACTTACACAGGGAGTCTTTGTTAAATGGGGCCTCTCTTGCTTTTTATTTAGTTATGTTACTACAGAAATGCCTTATAGCAAGTATCTTCATTATTCATGGTTTGTTGGCAAATTAAATCACTTGCCGTTTCCACATCTAGAAGAGGAGGAAGCGTTCAATTCCAAAGAAACGATGCCTTCCCAGCTTTGCAGATCAGGCAATAATATCATTGCCAAATACTTTATGAATAGGTGAGGGATCATCTTTCACTTATAGTATATGAATAAACAAAACACCCCAGAGGACTGCCAGGTATTTCAGGTAATGGATATCTCCCACCTCACCCTCCTCTCTTTAGAGTGATTGGGCGTTGGGTTTCTTTACAAACAAGGCTATTCAGACTAGAAGCAAGAAAACGACACCTTAAAAAAATCAACAAGATGATAAAAAATGGCTTTAGTAAAACATATGACTCTCTGGCGTGTGTTTAGTTCACAAACGAAAAAATTAGGCAGTATAGTAGGATATTCTCTCGCATGGCTTAAAATTCAGGGCTACAGGATACCAGCACAGATATTCTAATCACGAGTCTACAGACATTCAATTCAAGCAACTGTAGCAAAACACTTATAAAGGTATTTGTGTATTCATCTTTGAATTTACCTTGAAATATGACTCTTTCTTGGGAAAGTGCTGGATTTGAGATTCTCACTACGCAGGAGATACGGCTGGTTGTATTTCAGTTTTGTGTGTGTGTGCGTGCGTGCGCGCGCACAGTAGGGTTGTACATGTGCATGCCTGTTTATGAAGGCTAGAAGACCTTATCCCCCTTTACCACTCTCTGCTCTATTCCCTTGAGACAGGGTCTCTTGCGGAATCTGGAGCTAGACTGGCTGTCAGTAAGCCTCAGGCATCCTCCTGTCTCCCCTCTGGATAGTGATGGGGTTACAGGCAGTGTGGCCACACCCAGCTTCTTACATGGGTGCTGGGGATTTGAACTCAGGTCTTCAAGCTCCTATGGCAAGCACTCTTAACCAATGAGCCATCCCCCTAGCCCATGTGGTATTTTAATCAAGCATTGTACCCTTCCTCATTGTTTGACAAAGCTTTGAGAAAATGACTGAAGCTGAATCACAAGGGCCCAGATGTTGCCACTAGATTGGTCAACAGATGGATCAGTAACCGAATGGAAACTGTGGAAGGCAAACCTCGATGAGAGGAAGCTGCCCTCCAGGAGCATGCCTTCGAAGCATAGAAAAGTGCTCTATCACTGAGCTAACTGCAGCCTGAGGGGGAAGTATTTTTTGCTACCTTTTCCTGAAACAACTTATCAAGAATGATCTCTCTGGGCTACGGCTGTAGCTCAGTGGTGGAAGACTTTCGAGGTATGAGAAAAGCCCTGGGTTCTATCCACAGCACTGCTGCTGCAAACAATTTAGCCATTAGTTGTCCAGCACGATTCAGGGAACCGTACTTCTCATAAGTCTGAAAATATTTTTAAAAATCTTAGTTCTCCCAGACATAGGAGATTTTAAATGTCCAGGGTTTTGTCCTCTGTCTGCTCCCTGTCTACCATGAGGTGAGCATCCTTCCTGGGCTGGGCCCTTCCACCGCGATCCTTCTGTCTGGATACAGACCTAAAAGCAACGGAACCAGCCAACCATGGAAGGAAACCTCGAGCCCAAATAAATCTTTCCTCCCTAAAGTTGTTTTCCTCAGGTGTCTGTCACAGCAGTGGAACACTGAGTCACCTGGGCAGATCTGGGGTCTGAGTGGACCCCTCCTCCCAGCTTCACAGGCAGTCTCCATCTCCATTCCCCCAGCGTTTAAGCCAGTCAGTGTAATTCTTCTTACCACCTTAAACATATATTTTCATTTGGCAATTGGCTCATTTTGAACATTCATTTATTTAACTGTGTATGTGTGAGGCCTAGGCATGTCACAGCACGTGTGTGGAGATCAGAACACAGCTTTTGGGAATCTGTTGTCTCCTTCTACCATGTGGGTCCAGAGATTAAACTCAGGTCATAAGCCATAAGCACCTTCACCATCTTACTGGTCCCCATTCCTAGATACGTTGTATATGTGTTTATGTATCATTACTAACGACATGCTCAAGTGCTCTATCACTGAGCTACCTGTGGCTTGAGCAAGAAGTACTTTTTGCCACCTATCCCTGAAACAGTCTTGGTCCTTTTGTTCCATTCCACTGAGAATGCATGAACAGTAATTCTATTTCTTGTGCCAATTAGTGTGCGGCACGGAAGTAAGTGTACCCCAGAGTGCTGTCCAGGGACTCCTTTGATAGCCAATATAAGAAATTTTCTTTCTTTCTAGCTCTGTTGATATGTGGGTCTGTGTCTTGAAACTGCTGTGTTTATCTGCTCCTCTGAGAGAAGACATCAGACAAGGATAAATTCAACAAGTGAACAGGACCAGGGCTGGAGAAAGGCAGAATGCCCTCATAAACAGGCCTGAGGAGCATTCTACAGTGGACTCATATGCTGTGTCATGTACAGCCACTTCTTCTTACTCTGCTGTTATTTTTGAGTTGGATTTCTTATTACAATAAAAAATCCTAGATGACAAAATAGCTAATGTTTATTGAATACTTTCTAAACTCCAGGCACGGCGCCAAATATTCTGCATGTCAATGAACTCTCTTATTCACCTCCATAATTAGTATTATTATATTCTCCACTTTATAGATGATGTTATTGATGCATAAGAAGGCTAATCTCTCCATGGTCACATGTAGGAAGAGCTTGGATTCATTCCCTTGTCTATCTTGTGTGTGTGGGGGGGGGCTACTTAAGGTAGAAAACACTTTCTTTTACTACTCTTTATTCTATATAATCTGCACTATTTTCTCGCTCAGAATTTGAAAAGTATTTTTTTAAAGATGATCTCTTTGGGCTAGGCTGTGTAGCTCAGTGGTGGGAAACTGCTTAGCATGAGCAAGACCCTGAGTTCCACTCCGCCCCTGCAGATAATTAAGTAATTAGTTGTGCAACACAATTCAGGGAACTATAGTTCTCCTAAGTCTGAAAATATATATTTTTAAAATCTTAGTTCTCCAAAGCACAGGAGACTTTAAATATAGACATCATTTTTCTTTACTTATGACTCAATACTCATAAAGCCACCACTATGCCATATGACTCTTTTTAAGCATGATGGTGAGGGAAGCTGGGCTTAGTCACCAACTGTTTCATAGAAGAAAACCAAATATTTTAGTAGCTTATCCTTCCAAATTGTTAATGTGCTTAAGAATAATGGCTGATGGTTCATGATTGGCAATGGACATTTTTTAAAATTTTATTTATTTTTGTATGTGTATGAATGTACTGTCTGCATGTAGGTTTGTGCACCCCTGTCGTGCAATGCTGTGGAGGTCAGAAGAGGGTCTCGGATTCCCCTGGAACTGGAGTTACAGACGGTTCTCAGCTGCCATGTGGGTGCTGGGGATTGAACCCAAGTCCTCTGCAAGAGCAATCGGTACTCTTAACCGCTAGGCTATCTCTCCAGCCCCTCGATGGACATTTATAATCCCTGTACGGGAAGGCAGAGACAAGCAGGTCACTCGTGCTTTCTGGTCAGCCAGCCTGGCCTAGCTGACCAGCCCCAGGCCAATGAGATACCCTGTCTCAAAGATAAGGTCAATGGTGTTCCTGAGAAAGGACGCCTAAAATTGTCCTCTGGGCATATATTTGCACACACATGTGTATATACCTCTGCATACAGGTACGTATACGTGCACACATATGCATATGCAAAATATTTTTAAAATTAAAAAGAATAAGAATTGATCAGTCTTAGAATACACAGGCTTTTCTCTCCATTTCTGGATTGGTCAGTAAGAGCATTAGCAAAAGCCATAAATCCCCTGAATCCATGGGGAGTGGGGTGCAGAGCCCACCTGGCTGGCTACAGTATTTGTGTTCTCCCTTTGAAACTTCCCCAAACATTAAAAAGAAAAGGCATCACTACATGAAGCATACCTTCCTCTACAAACCCATCTGAGAAAGGACTTCCCAAGAGAGAAAAGGCCTAAAAAAGGCAGATACACGCTAGGCTCCAAAAGCCCTGGGCACTGTGTCCGTGGCCAGATGGGCTGCCTAATGCTCTCAAGTCCCCACGTGCTCCCACAGCTCTCAGTGTACTCTGGATTCCATTTCAAAACCCATGGTTTAACAGACATGTTAGACAAACCAGAAGCCCTCAAAGCACAAGTTAGAATGTTCCTTGTATTTTAACAAGGAGGATCGGGGGACATTCATTCTTTAGACTTCTTGTAGTCTGTCCTCAGTTGGCCTTTTTCTTCTGTGCCTGATTGATGGAAGACTGTGGCTTATCAAAACCAAGGCTTGAAATTCCAGCCCTATAAGGAATGGGGTCAGGATGGAGGATTCCAACAGCTACAACAAAATCACACTGTATCCAGAAAAGCGGCCCAGGTATAATGTTCATAATTTAACACTGTAGATTTTTATAAACTTCACAGGTATTAACAACCAAAGCACAGGGCTCTTAAATACATATGCGACTGTTTACCAAAAAAAAGAAAAATCCCAGGCAAGATGTTGTCCCAGAGAGGAGGAATGATCCTGCCTGAGCACAGTGGCTGCAGATTTTGCCTGCAGGATGGGATCGGCAAAGCAATGAACAGTCTGTGTTGTGTGACAGTAAATCCAAGCCTCAGCGTTCCAGCATTCAGCCAAACTACTCTTCCTTTCCCCAGCCCGGCAGCCTCACAATTGCCTTGTCTGCAGACGGGGGCAGCTTTCCCTAGCTGTGCCTTGCAAACCTGATGGAAAAGTGTAATAAAATGAGAAGGAGAACCCACTAAGGCGTTCTGACAGCGAGCGGGTGAGAAACCACTGCTTCTGAAACTGCCACCCCCAATGAAAATAATCCCCTGAACCTCAAAGTCACTTCCCACGGGCGCTCGGCTGCAAAGCTATAGCTTTCCTCGCCCAGTACCAGCCAGTACCTCCACCACTATGTAACTGCTTATCTGCTGGGGGGCGGGGGAGGGGGCGGCAACTTGCAAGTGCCCTCCAAGACCAAATGGGGAATAAAGTGTCGGACCACAGTTAACTAGAGGTGCTGAGCCTTTGACCCAACCTCCAAGCACCCCGCTAGGAGTTGAAAACAAAGCTGTGGGAAGCGTGAGGTTATGAAATCATACAGGTGGAACCGGCTCCAGGCTGCGCGCCTGGCACCCGCAAGGGCCCTGGGGCGCGGGTCCCGGCTCACCTGGTACACGTCGCGCAGCCCGCACCACGTCCGCAGCGCCTGGTGGCAAGCCCGCAGCCGGTCGGTGTACCATCTCCGCAGCGTGGACACGGTCAAGTTCCACACGAAGCGGCTGCCGCTGAACAGCAGGTCCTCCACGCCACACATGAACACCGAGGCCATGCCGCCGCCCCGCTCGCAGCGCCGACCCCAGCTCGGGTCTCCGCAGCCCGGATCGCCGGCCCTTGCGACGTGCCCGCTCCCGGGGGTCAGCTCTGCCACCCGGCTGTCTTTCAGGGAGCGTTCCGGCCAGGCTCGGGCGGCATGCCCCCGGATTGGGCGCCCGCCAGCCAACGGCTGCGGCTGGCACTGAAGCCCAGTGGCACCCCGCCCGCCCGCCCGCTAGCAGCGCCCAGCACGCTCCGCTCCGCCGGGCCAGCCCCGGGCGCTCCCCGGGTGCGGGAAGCCCTGGCCGGCGAGGACTCCCCGCGGTGCTCCCTGAGGACGCGGGGCAGCCAGCGAAGCCCAGCAACTCTTAGCAGACCGAGAGGGGAACTGCATTTCAGCGTGCCTGGCTGGCGGTCCTGTGCGTGTGTGCACACACACACACACACACACACACACACACACACACACAGAGTCCCACTCCCTTAATGTACTCCCCTACGTCTATGAGGTTTCTGCCTGGTGTCTTGCTCTCTCTGCCTTGATAAATACCTCTGGGTAGCCACAGATGCAGAAGGGGGGGGGGCACCAGCAGAGCCTCCCTTTGGGCCTCACTCCTGGGGGAACGCAGTGTTTCCTTGGCTCTGCTGGAGCCTCGAAGCAACAGTGTGTATGCACCTCCAGACCCGGCCTTAGCCTCAGTCTTAAGGTTCTCTCAGAAAATGCCAGCTATGGCAAATCCCTCCACATCTTTCTGTGGGCTCAGAAAACAAACAAACAAACAAACAAAACAACAAACAAACACAAAACCCAGGACTTTTTGATCCTTTGCAAACAGCCTCTAGTTATCACTTGCTGGGAATCAGAAGTCTCTTAGATGCCTTTCTGGTCAATTTCTAGAAAATTCAGCCTTGGGGCATGCAATCCACAGCTGCCCGAGGAAAACATGTATGAGCAGCTTATGCATTACTCAAATAGATAGATAGATGGACAGAATACAGATAGATAATATGTAGATGGATGATAGATGATAGATAGATTGATTTCTGGGCATGGTACCACATGCCTTTGATCTCAGCACTCAGAAAGCAGAGACAGGTAGATCTCTGTGAGTTCCAGGCCAGCCTTGTCTACATAACGAGTGCTAGGCCAGCCAGGGTTACATAGTGTGATTCTGTCTCAACAAAACAAAAGAAAATAAAAACAAAACAAACAAACAAAGCTGCTCTTCCACTTAAGAAGTCACCAGATGATTCATGCTTTTTAAGGTTCTCCCATAAGGTACCATGGTGGTAAAGGGAAGAAAGAACTCTGGGCGGGGCAGTAGTAGGAGACAGGTGTTATCAAGGGGGAAATGGGGGCACTTAAACTTGGGAGGGAGGGTGGAGGGAGGTTAGACAAGGAGAGAAGGGAGTTATAAATAAAGTTTAGGTGGCATAAAAAGCCAGAGAGAAATGTATCAGTCCAACCCCCCTGAAAAATATGCATACAACATCTGAACACGAATGAATGTTTATAAAAATACACATACAACATCTGAACACGAATGAATGTTTATACCTGAAGGTTATATAGCAAGGTACACAGTGCCAGATGGGAAAAACTTCTCTTTGAGTTGTTGTTGGTCAGGGTAATTCGAGAGATTCATAAAATAACACAGGCTATTGCCACAGCCCTTGATAATTTCCCAGAACTTGAAGGTAAGACCTTATTGCTGAAGACAGGACATACTTTGGACACAGGACTTGGAGTAATGGAGTTGGAACTGTCCTGGAAGCCTTCTCCCTGAAGAATAGCTCTCATACCTCTGGAGGATACAATGCAGCTGCTAAAGGACAAAATAAATGAATGGTCTAGCCCAGCTCCAAAGCCTAATAACCACAATGCCTGCAGAGCAAACTTTCTCTATTAGTGGAGCAGTGACACTTATCTAGGGGGAGGGGGCGGTAATCAACAGCTATTTAATTGGAGTTAAAGCCCTCTCAATGGGAGGGAACTCATGGGTGTTATTGTAAAGATAGACAAATACACACGGCTGGAGAGGTCATAGATCCTGGAAAAAAAAAACCTATCTCTTGTCATAAAAATGAAATTTCCTTCTGTATGTTAAATATGGATCCTTATATTTACAGACACGTATACTGTACACCAGTTATCAAAAAGCTTCTTTTTTCAACAGATGGAGGCTATTACAGAAATCCACAACTGGTCACACAGAAACTATATGTCTGAGTGACACATCTACACCCAAAGCTCATGAAACAGCGGAACATGGGGTAGAGAGAATACTAATCCACCCCTCCAGTCTCACCAGTGAAGCTTCCTCTTACAACAGAGTGCGATGTACATAGAAGGCCCGTTTCGGGCCTTCTATGTTTCAGAGAATAAGAGACTTCACAGTGGATGTCCCTAGATAGAACTCCTATATTAAACCTCACCCACCCCACAGTTCAGTGACCATTGTGGAAGAGGGGGCAGAAAGATTGTAGGAGTCAGGGTTGGTCCATGAACATAAGGAAATAGAGTCTTTCAGGCTATTATATGAACTTGCAACAATAGTGACAGCATCCATAAGACCCATGCAGACTCAATCAGACAAAAACGCAGTATAGAACAAGGGAAATGGGCAGCAGATCCCAATCTTAGCTGAAGAACTATTGGCAACTGATAATTGCTGGGTGAAGGACAGTAGATCTTTTTTAAGGGAGTGTAGGCCAACTAGACTCCAGTGGATGAACCTGCATGGAGGGACGGCTGGGTACAAGTGCTTGAGTGCATAGGACTTAACATATATGACAAAATGTATGAAATCTGGTGGGTGGGGCTATGGAGGATGCAGATGGAGGAGGGGGTCTAAATTTGATTCATCTCTATTATATGAAATGCACAAAACTCAACAAAAATATATATTTTTTTAATTTTATTTTTTATTTTACTTATTTTCGTATGTGTATGAATGTACTGTTTGCATGCAGGTTTGTGCACCCGTGTCGTGCAATGCCGCGGAGGTCAGAAGACGGTGTCAGATTCCCCTGGAACTGGATCAACAAAAATATTTTTAAAAAGTTCTCCCATGGGGACTGATATTGTTTAAGGCATTTGAAAAGGGAGTCCAAATTGGCCTGTGTACCATACGTCTGTATTTTCCTTTAGAATGGACATTTCAATCCTGTATAATTCTATCATATTTCTCAGAGCAAAACCACTGCAGCCCTAATTAAACTCACTGGGTCACACACAGGAAAGTAGAAGAGCTGGTTGCGAAGGGGAAGGGAATCAGAAAGAAGGGAAGGGCGGAAGAGAGAGCAAAGTATATTATTTACATGTCACAAGAATCCCATTATTGTGTAGAATTAATACTATGTGCTAATGAAAACAACACTGCACCAAATTGCAGGATGCAGATTTTCCCTGTGAATCCTCCCGTTGGACAATGGTCAGCCTTTCCTTGGAGGTTTCACACCTGAGTTGTTATCTTGGCTATTAAGTGGCAACAGGTAAGGAGCCAAAGCTTTCCTTCTAAAGCAGCCCAGGATGCTTCAGGACAGATTATCTGGCAGTCAGTCAGCTTCTTTCAGGTTTCGAATGTGCCTTCAGAATCTGAATGCGGCTGAAACACAAGCATTCAAAAGAACACAAAATCCACCCTCAAAGCGCCTGTTGTTTTTGAAGTGACTGTAGTCAGAAAACTTTTAAATGGCATTTCTTTCACAACCAGAAAAACGTTGTTTAGGAGTGTTTGTGGGATTAGCAAGGAGGACACAAATGACGAGATCTGTTGCTTGTTCTTGGCAAAAAAAAATACCTGTCTGCACGTTAGTGTTAGCATTCTGGATGTATCGGCAGGGCCATGGTCATGGTGTTTACACACAATCTGAGCAGAGGAGATTTCGCTCAACTAGAATAAAATGAATAATTTGGAAAAGAAATGTCGCCTTGCTGATGGGAAATTACTGAACTTCAAAAATGGCCTGTTAGTAAGAGGTAAGTACATGGTCCATGGTATATACATCTTTTTTTTTTTTTTTTTAAATGATGCAGTTGACTGTGTTCTCGGAAATGTCAAGCAGCCTAGGGAGTACCAGAATAACACCCCCAGCAGGTCAATTACCTGTGTCCCGTGACACCACCCTCTGAGAAAAGATGTTCAAGGCACTCAGGCAGGTACTGATCTGAGCTCAAGTCTCAGGCCGGCAGCCATTTGCAACCCAGGACATGTTCATTCAAGGTTTCAAAGCCAGTGCTTTAGACAAATTTTCTTCTTTTGTATGTGCTATATGGTGGTGTGAGCACGTGGCTGTCCATGTATGTAGAGGCCAGAGATCAAAGTCCGATATCTTCTTCAATTATTTGTCTTCTTTTTTTTTTTGGTCTTTTCGAGACAGGGTCTCCCTGTAGGCCCTGCTGTCCTGGAACTCACTCTGTAGACCAGGCTAGCTTTGAACTCACAAAGATCGGCCTGCCTCTGCCTCCTAAGTGCTAGGATTAAAGGCATGCGCCACCAAGCCCAGCATTTGTCTACATTCTTATTCTAATTCTTTGAGACAGGGTCTCATGTGTAGTTGGGGTGGCCTGTATGCTAGGAATGTATTCTACCAACTGAGTCACAATCTCAAACCCTCTATCTTATCCTTTGAGACCAGGTCTCTTAATGAACCTGAGGCTCAGTGTCTCGGCTAAATTGGCTGGCCAATGATTAGGACATGCCCATCTCAATTTCCCATCTCTAGAGTTATAGGCACATACGTTCTGGGCTAGCTTTTGTATATGGGTGCTGGAGGTCTGAACTGAAGTCACAGCAAGCACTTTCTTGCTGAGCTGTCCCTCCAGCCCTGGGCAGTTTTTCAGAAAGTGGGACATGGAGTAATCTGGTTTCCCAGACCAGCCAATGGCACCATTCAGGAACTTGTTCAATTGGCAACTTCTCAAGTCCACTTGTGGATTAGCAACTGGAAGGGGTGAAATTAGTGATTTGAATCCCTCCACTCCCAGCACACACCCCCCACCCCCGCCTCTGGGGAAATTCCAATTCACACTAAAACTGGAACCATTTCAAGGTAAAGAAAGGTGGTTAGAGCCAGGTGTGGTGGAGCATGCTTTTAATCCTAGCACTTGGGAGGCAGAGGCAGGCAGATCTCTGTGAGTTCAAGGCCAGCCTGGTCTACAGAGTGAGCTCCAGGCAGGCTGGCACTAAAGGGAGACCCTGTCTCAAAAAAAAAAAAAGACCACAAAAAGAAAAAAAAAAAAGAAAGGTGGTTAGGAGCTAAATCTCCTAGGGGGAAGGGGAGGGGGGAACAACTCTCACCTGATTCTAAATCCCTGCTGCTCAGGATTCAAATCCCTTCAAAATGCCCCTTAAACAAGCCAAGTGAATGTCCTCCTGTGTGATCTGGGAACATTATCAGAACTCACTATGTGGGGATTTCAGATCAAGTAAAATACTCTGCACGAACTGCTTAGCATATGGCTAGCGACACCCAGGTGGAATTAGTCACTGTCACTACCAAAATCCGGAATCTTCTGCATTTTTTGAACTTAGATAAAAAACATATAAGTAAAAATATGCTTTTTAAGGGGCTGGAGAGATGGCTCAGTGGTTAAGAGCACTGACTGCTCTTGCAGAGGACCCAGGTTCGATTCCCAGCACCCACATGGAGGCTAAGAACTGTCTTTAACTCCAGTTCCAGGGGAATCCGACGCCGTCTTCTGACCTCCGCGGCATCGCACGACACGGGTGCGCAGACCTGCATGCAGACAATACATTCATACACATAAAAATAAATAAATAAATAAAAATTAAAAAAAAAACATGCTTTTAAAAAGCCAGGTGATACAATTTAAGCTTGTAATCACAGAGCTGGGGATCTTGGCTGTCACTAGGCCAGCCAGCCTAACCTCCTTGGTAAAACCCTAGGCCACTGAGAGACCTTGTCTCAGAAAAGCCCAGGTGAGCATGTGAACGCAAACACAGACCTGGTTATTAAAAACAGTTTAAAATGACCCTTTAATCTGGTAACCTATCCATCTCTTTTTGCTGGGGTAAAGGTCAGAGGTAGCTTCTTCTAAGGAGAAGTTTCGATTTCCTCCAAGGTCCCCAAATGCTTTTAGACGCCTAGTCTTCCACAGCAGAACCTTTCTTTCCTGTGGACTCAGGAAAGCAGAACACACTTAAAGCTGGATGCCAGGCAGGAGAAGACGTGGTTCCTACCAACACAGGTCTCAGCGCTCCCTTTTCCACTTCAGGAACTGACAGGAGGTGACACAGAGCCGTGGGAAAAAGAACAACCCAAATGACTATCCACAGGGATGCACCAGAGCACAGACACACACCTTGAAGCTGATCTAGAATTTTCCACAGAAACAGAGCTAAACAAAACTAGTTTTCTCACTGTCTTGCCTTTTTTTTTTTTTTTTTTTTATGAAACACAATATCCCTTTAGTCCCAGCTGGCCTGGAGCTTGCTATGTAGACCAGGCTGGCCTTGAATTCACAGATATCTGCCTGCTTTTTTTTTAATAAACTCAAGTAGATTTTCCCTCTTCCCAGCATCAGAGTTCCCGCAATAGACTGTAATTTTCGGTGCCTTTCTCCAGAGGGAGATGCTTGAGCTGACAGCATTACTCACACACCTGGGAGTGCTGCTGTGGACGTCAAAGAGGAATTGTCATTATCCCTGAGGTTCCTGCAGGCTCCTCTTTGAGCCATAGGCAGTAGAAGAGCAACAGTGAATGCCAGGAAGATGTACAAACTGCCAACCTCTAGCAAGAAAGGGGCTGGCAACACAGTGGCTTCTAGGGGCTCCCTCTGCCAGTCAGAGTCCTTCTGAGCTAGGCTTGATGATAGATACCTGTAATCCTAGCACTTGGAAGGCAGAGGCAGGAGGATCTTGAGTCTGAGGTCAGCCTGGGCTATACACAGTAAGTCCCAGTCCCTTGAGAGTTACACAGAAAGAGCCTGTCTCCAAAGAGCAAAAAGAAAATAGAAAACAAGAATTCCTCTAACATTTGTGGCCACTTTCAACTGCATCCTTCAGGTGTAGCTCACTGGTCCACAACTGGAAGGTCTTCATACCCTACCCTTCAGCTTGGGCCTGTCAGCACTGTCT
The DNA here is from genome assembly GCA_009823505.1 of Rhizomys pruinosus. Taxonomy (NCBI): domain Eukaryota; kingdom Metazoa; phylum Chordata; class Mammalia; order Rodentia; family Spalacidae; genus Rhizomys; species Rhizomys pruinosus. The sequence goes on from VZQC01010158.1 coordinate 801,941, forward strand.
GCACATGTTTCTGGTTGTTGAAAATGGAGTGCTCCTGGCATGTAGTCAACAGAGGCCTTGGGTAGTGCTCAACATCTGCAGAGCACATGACAGTTCCCATGGCAGAGAAACCTCCTGCACCAATGTCAGAGGCACAGAGGCTGAGGAGCCCCAGGCCTCATTAAAGGACACACTCTTCTTTCCCTTGTGTGGCATTCATTGTGCAGAAATCCCTCTGGATATTTCCCCTGTAAAGGGGAGCTTGAAGTGGAATGGAAGCAGTCACTGCACCCCAGCTCTCGACAAAGCATAAGGAGCTCAAACCTCTGAAAGTAACTAGAATTCTACTTTCCACTATTTCATGCGCTCTTTTAAAATATTTATTGTAAAAAGAAGGAATAACTGTCACCATAAGCAATTTCTACTTTCCTGCTTTATTTTTAGCTTTATTGATTCACTTAAATTAAGCCCTTCTTTGTTTTTTTTTTTTTTTTTGTATGTGTATGAATGTACTGTCTGCATGTAGGTTTGTGCACCTGTGTCGTGCAATGCCACGGAGGTCAGAAGAGGTTGTCGGATCCCCCTAGAACTGGAGTTAAGACGGTTCTCGGCTGCCATGTGGGTGCTGGGGATTGAACCCGGGTCCTCTGCAAGAGCAGTCAGGGCTCTTAACTTCTAGGCCATCTCTCCAGCCCTAAGCCCTTCTTTGGCACTTTGTTTTTCTTGAGACAGCATCTCACTATGCAGGTAGACTGGCCTGGAACTCACTATGTAGCCCAGGCTGGCCTTAAACTCATGAGGATCCTGCCTCAGCCATCTAAATGCTGGGATTATGGGCACATGTCAGCCTGCCTGGATATTTGGCATTATTATTATTCATTTATTTTTATTTTATGTGTATGAGTGTTATGTCTGTATGTATATAAGTTCACCTGTGTTGTGCAGTATCTGAAGACAGAAGAGGGGGTTGGATCCCCTGGAACTGGAGTTATGGACAGTTGTTAGCTGCCATGTAGGTGCTGGGATTCAAACCTGGGTCTTCTGCAAGAACAAGCAGTGCCCCTAACCACTGAGCCATCTCGCTAGACCCGTTCTTTGGCATTCTTATTATTAATATTTTTTTAGACAGGGTCTCACTATGTCTCACTGGCTAGACTGGAACATTATATGTAGACCAGGCTACCTCTGCCTCCTAAGTGCTGGGATAAGGCATGTGCCACTACATTCGGCCCTCTTTGGTATTAATTTTTTAAATGTGTATCAATGTTATGCCTGCATATATGTTAAGAGTACCCGTGTCCTGCAATGCCAGTGGAAGCCAGAAGAGAATGTTGGAACTGGAGTTATGGATAGTTGTTAGCCCCCATGTAGGTACTGGGAACTGAACTTGGGTCCTCTGCAAGAGCAGGTAGTGCTTTTAGCTACTGAGCCACCTCTGCAGCCCTCACATTTAAAAACATAAATTACTGCTAGGTTTGGAGGTGCATGCCTTTAACTGCATCACTTGGGGGGGCAGAGACAGGTGGAGCTCTGTGAAATCAAGGTCAGTCTGCTCTACATAAGGAATTCCAGGCCAGCTGTGGCTACAGGGAGACCTTGTCTCAAAAAACCCCAAAGAATACAACAACCACCCCGCCTCCAGATTCCTCCTAGGGGATCCAAGGTGGAATGCTGACTGCTAATCCTTCCTCAGGGCCACTTGCTGCTATGAAACTTCCTCACTGCAGACAAGGTTGTGTGGCCACTTGTAGCTTACTTTTTGTGCCCTGTGAGGAGCCTGATGCCTCCCAGAAGCATCCTGGCATCAGCCTGCTGGTAAGGAGCAGTGCGTACACTGGAAGCTGGAAGGTGTTTAGTGACTGTGATGGTGAATCTTGATTGTCAGCTAAATGGGATTTAGAATCACCATGGAAACAAACCTCTGAGTTTGTCTATGGGGAACTTTCTGGGTTGGGTTAATTCGGGTAAAGAAGATTCTCCATAAATGCGGGCAGCCCCATCCCATGGGAGCAGTGGCACACTGAAGAGCAAGGCAAAGTGAGCTGAGCTCCCGCCTTCACCTCCCTGCTTCCTTCCCTGCTATGATGGACCCGACTCTCAAACTGTGAGCCCAAATAAACCCTTCTTGGGCTGGAGAGATGCCTCAGTGGTTAAGAAAACTGGCTGCTCTTACAGAGGACCTGGGTTCGATTCTCAGCACCCACATGGTGGCTAACAACTATCCATAATTCCAGTTCCATGGGATCTGACATCCTCTTCTGACCTCTGTGGGCATTGTATGACATGGGTGTTTATACACATAAAATAAAAATAATCAATAATACTGTAGACCAGTAGCACCCCCGCACCATCACAACAGCAGTAACAGAAAGCCCTAACACATTTCTGAATGTCACCAGGTGGGCTGACAGCTAGTCCTTCTGAGAAATCCTTGGTGGACATTGGGAGAGGGTCTTATTCATAATTGTGTGGCTGGCACAGAGCAGGCAGTCAATAACTGTTTATTGAACTGAACAATGAAAGACTGTTTCAGCAGGGAATACAGAAAGCACTTCATCCATTCTCCCAAGACATACTCGCCTTCACTAAAAGTCACACACTGTATTTGCACCATGTATCAGTCAGGGACTGAAGCAGGCACATAGGATGCATGGCAACAGGGCTGAGAGCATCTCTGTAAAGGGCCTTGGAGAAGAACGATGTCAGATGTTTGAATGAGGTGCATGAAGAAACAGGCACTGCCACACAGGTCATGAGAATGACATGGCATGTAGGGTGGGGTCAGGAATGTCTCCCTGAGCAAAGAACATTTGAGCTGAGATCTGATAGCAGGGGAAGGGAGAGCTAGTGGCCGTCAAGTAGGTGACGGGATAGCAGTCAAGTCCAGGGAGCCTCGATGACTGAGATCTAGTGGTCAGGGGGACCCTGTGTTTGCACACTTCAGGGGGAAGGGCAGCAGGTGACCAGAGGATGTTAGGGAATTAGACTAGGAAGGCCAAGAAGGGGGTGTCTGCAGCATCCCGGGGCACAACAGAAAGAGCCTGAAACAGGTCCCAGGTATAAGCTGAACGCCCATCTGCTTCCACATCAGACTAAACTTGCATTATGGAGGAAGAGGAGCTGGGGCTGATGATGTGGTGCTGTAATCCTGCTGCTGGGGGTGTTGAGGCAGGGAGACTCCAAGTTCAAGGTTTCCTTGGCCTACAGAGGGAGTTGAAAGCCAACCTGGGAAACTTTATTAAAACCAGGCCTCAAAATAAATAGTAAAAAGAGGGTTTGGCATGTAGGTCAGTTGTAGAGCACTTGCTTAGCATGTACAAGGCCCTAGCTGCAATCTGCAATATCACATAACAATTGAAATAAATAAAATACATAAAATGAAGGAAGAGATTGGTGGGTGAAGGTGTCCTCCACAAAGCAGCCAGTTCCACAGGAAGGGGGCTGCACACCCTTGCTTCTACCTGAAGCCCCGGGCAGTTGGCCATCAGGGACAAGTTCTCTTTGAACTCCACTGAGGCTAGTTGTCCTCTTTCTCTCCTGCTTTTGCTGTCTTTTCCCTCTGAGGACATCATCCTTCAGCCTTGGAAGCCAGCAGGTGGTAGGATCCTTGGGTGGAGGGAGCCTGCTGCTGTCCCCACAGCCAAGGCTGGCGGATGGGCTGACTCGGGTCTGTGCCTGTGAATGGCATCCCAAAGGGCTGAGAACACTACAAATTAAATCATATCCAGCACAAAGGCAGAGATTCAGCTTCTGCTCTGGCAAATGCATTCTATTTCTAGAGTTAGAATAGGAAGAGAAGGGAAGAGGAGGGAGGAGGAGGGGAGGGAGAAAGGAGAGAGAAAGAGGAGAGAGAGGAGGAGGTGGAAAGGAAAGGAGGGGAGGGAAGGGTTAAAATTCTCATTCTCAGGCTGGAGAGATGGCCTAACGGTTAAGAGCACTGAGTGCTCTTGCAGAGGACCGGGTTCGATCCCCAGCACCCACATGGTGGCTGAGAACCATCTGAAACTCCAATTCCAGGAGAACTCCAGTTCCAGGGGAATCCGACACCCTCTTCTGACCTCTGCAGCATTGCATGACACGCATGCACAGACCTACATGTAGACAGTACATTCATATAAATAAACAAACAAATAAATAAATAAATAAATAAAATATAAAAAAATTCTCATTCTCCTAAAGGCCTGCATCTTTTATTTTACCAAGTTGTATTCTCCCCTCGCAAAGGCAGGGGAAGGGTCGCTGGCTGTACTGTATGAAGCCCAAGAAAGGGAGGAGACAGTGCTGGGCTCTGGGTTGGTCCCATTTTGCTGGTTGACCCACTGAGCAGATACTGGAAATTCTTGTCAGGTCCAGTTTTAGACATCATTAGCACAGCTGTGAAAGTGTTTGATGTGGATGCTGGTTCCAAGGAAGCTGCTGTGGACCAAACAGACGAGCCTGACTCTATTTACAGAAGGAACACAGGCAGGCTTGTGACCTCCCTCTTAACCCCCTAACTTGTCACCTTTTATCTACACCTCATTTTATATCCACATCGACAAGGACAAAAATAAATTGTAATAAATTGGTCTCTACAGCACACTTTTTCCTAAATAAATAAAAGTGGCTTCACCAATATCATCAGCTGATTTCTTCACAGTATTTTCCCAAGGTCACGTGGAGAACGGTATTTTAGTCCCATTTTATTGACAAGAAAAACTGATGCACAGAAGTGAGAATATCTGTCAAAGACTGGTGAGGAAACATTTACAAAGTCATTCTTTTTAAAAATTATTTTTATTATTATTTAGTATTTTTGAGACAGGGTCTCTCTGTAGCTCCAGCTGGCCTGGAACTCACTCTGTAGACCAAGCAGGCCTCAAACTCACAGAAATCCACCTGCCTCTGCCTCCCGTGTGCTGGGATTAAAGGTGTGCACCACCACGCCCGGCTAAAAATTATTTTTTATTTTATATGCATGAGTATTTTGCCAGTGTGCGAGTATACCATCTGTGCGTAATGCCCAAAGAGGCCAGAAGAGGGCGACAGCTCCCCTGGAACTAGAGTTTCAGAGGGTTGTTAGCTGTTATGTGGGTTCTGAGAACCAAACCCAGGTCCTCTGTAAGAGCAGCCAGTGATCTTAACTACTGAGCCATCTCTCCAACCCCAATAAAGTTATTCTTTATATATATATATATATATATATATATATATATGTATTTTTTTTTTAATTAAAAAAATTTAAGCCAGGCGTGGTGGTGCATGCCTTTAATCCTAGAACTTGGGAAGCAGAGGCAGGTGGATCTTTGTGAGTTCAAGGCCAGCCTGGTCTATAGAGCAAGTTCCACAGCCTGGGGCTACAGGGAGACCCTATCTCAAAAAGACCAAAAAATTATTTATTTTTTATGTGTATGAATGTACTGTCTGCATGTAGGTTTGTGCACCTGTGCCATGCAATACCGTGGTCAGAAGAGGGTGTCGGATTCCCTTGGAACTGGAGTTAAAGATGGTTCTCACGCAATGTGGGTGCTGGGGATAGAACCCGGGTCCTTTGCAAGAGCAGTTGGCGCTCTTAACCGCTAGGCCATCTCTCCAGCCCCCAAGTTATTCTTATATAGTGTAGCTGCTAAGTTTTCAGTCCTACTCTGGGAGATGAAAGGGCATGGTTGTTTTGGGGGGTTGTTTTGTATTTCTCAGTTATAATCTACTTTGGAATCATCCCGAGAGCCGTCTAAAGCTCCAGTTCCAGGAGGGCTCCAGCTCCAGGGGAATCCAAGACCCTCTTCTGACCTCCGCGGCATTGCACGACACGGGTGCACAGACTTGCATGCAGACAGTACATTCATACACATACAGAAATAAATAATAATAAAAAAAATTAAAAAAAAAAGAAATTTACAAGGTACTGTCTTGGTTTGGTTGCTGTGACACAAGACTCGCACATCGGGTAGCTTTTACAGTAGAAATTTACTTCTTGTGGTTGTTGAGGCTGGGAAATCCAAGGTCAAAGTGGCTGTCCATTTGACCTGGGAAAATGGGCACTTCCCAGTCTGCAGGTGGCTTCAACTTCACTGTGTCCTTCCATTGCAGAGGATGTCAATTCTGGTCTCTTCATCCCTCATAAAGCCACCAGTCTTCATGGGGAGGGGGGTGTATCCCCATGATGTCATCTAATCTCCGCTTCTCCCAAATACCCAGCCTCCATGTACCACTGAATGAGGGATCAGCACTTCAAATAGAAATCTGGGGAAACAGTCAATCTAGAGCAGGTTTGGTGGCTCTAGAACACACTTTGTTATTCAAGGGGCTGAGTGTGACAAAAAAACCCCCACACATCCTTGGGTTTATGGGACTTAGATAAGAAGAAAACAAAAATGAAAATCTAAGATGAAAATCAGTAGAATTGTATATAGAAGATAAGTTATTTGGAACCCAATGGCTCCCCACTTCTGCCCAATAAACAGTAGAAGAAAAACAAGTATAATATGCAAATTCTTTATTCTTTTTTTTTTTTTTATTTTTTATTTTTTTTATTTTTTTTTTTT